>JAHRHZ010000004.1:1460549-1471737 GCA_024137785.1 Ginglymostoma cirratum
GATTTGCACACCAGCAGAAACCATTGTTACAGGATTTGCAACCAAAAGTTCAAAACCAATGAAAACAAAGCTGATCATTTAATTCGAAGTTTGATTTGCTTCAGTGAAATAGAAAAGTATTGTTGAACATAAGCTCATTTCCTTATGTAGACTCACTACAAAATCTCTTAAAATAATACGTTGCTCCCTAAACAAGGAAAAACTCAGTTTATAAATTGCACAGTTGGGTCTGATTATAGAGGATGTCCATTTTCCGATATTCTGCCAAGAAGGGAGGAAAGCTAAAGAGGACTGAATTTCAGCTTTCTGAATGCTTATTTTAATGTCTGTCATCTGACATCTTGAATAATAAAATCCCAACTGTTCAATTAGCAATGTCAATAATTTCAGGATTCTAGCCTTGCTCCAGAATTGCAGCTTGGCTTAAAATTATAAAATGAACTCAATATTTGGTCATTTACCTTTGTTATGACACTGAATTAGCTGCTTCCTGAATTTGTCAGATAAGTCTTACCAATTCTCCAAAAATACACATTAAAACAAGAATTATATCTTCACAATTTCCATTTAAGGTTTTCATTTCTCTACTTGTCTGAAATTCTCAGAAACACAATGGCTGTCTACAAGAGCTAGGGAGCTGTGTATGGTAACTGCCTGGTTTCTAGGCTTAAAGGAAGGCTGGAAATGGTTATTTTGAAAGGCTTGGCACATCCTGGTACAATTACATGGTTTTTGGTATTCCTTCTTAGCACACACCCAGCTCATACATTTTATTTTTCCTTTCATGCTTTCTTTTGCTTTGCCTTGTTCAGGCTGTGAAACTAATCCCATTAGTTCCTGACAGTTGCAACAAACATCTGCCCAAGCATTAGACTAAATGCATTTGGAATTCTTGACGGTACATCCAGCATTCTTCTCCTTCACAAGGAGCTGACAGTAATATTCCCTCCCTCACGAAAGCCATCGGCTAATTCTGGAGATGACTTGAGTTTACTTGCTTTGTGAAATGAAGCCAATGTCCTGAACCAAACAGCAATGGTGACTGAGGTTGTAGACTTGCTCGCTGAGCCGGTGTGTTTGATTGCAGACATTTTGTCGCCCTGCTAGGTAACACTGTCAGTGCGTCTCTGGTGAAGCGTTGGTGTTCTGTCCCACTTGTTATTTATATGCCTCGGTTTGCTTACTGAGATGCACTGACAATGTTACCCAGCAGGGTGACAACACATTTGCAATCAAACACATCAGCTCGGCGAGCAAGTCTACAACCTCATCCACAACCCAAGCTACAAACCTTTTCAAAAACTTGAAGCAACGATGACTCACTGAAGCTTCCACACATTCAAGTATGCTGCTGCTGCTTGTAGCTATACTCACTGAGAGATCTGATGTCATGTCACACACATCTGTCACAATGAACATATGAATGAGGAACAAAGGGAGGCCACCTGGCCCTTCAGGCCTGCTCCACCATTCAATAAGATCATGGCTGACCCCATTTTAACCTCAACTCTACATTTCTGTATATTCCCAATATACTTCCATCCCCTTGATCATCAAGAATCTATCTCCCTCTGCCTGAAAAATATTTTAAGATTCTGCATCCACTGCTTTGCAGGTAGGGAATTCCAAACGCACTCCCTGAGGGAAGAAACTTTTCCTCATCTCTGTCTTAATTGCGTGTCCCCTTATCTTTAAACTCGGACCCCTAGTTTGAGATTCTCCCACAAGAGGAAGCAACCTTTCAACATTCATCTGGTCAAGTCCCATCTGGATCTTATGTTTCAACTAAATCCCCTCTGACTCTTCTAAACTCCAGAGATACAGGCCAAGCTTGTCTAGCCTTTCCTCTTAATTCTAATAAGCCTTCCCTGAACTGCTGACAGCACATTAACATCCTTCCATAACTATGATGACCAGTACTGTACACAGTGCTCCAGATGTGGTTTCACCAATGCCCCATATAACGGAAGCATAACCTCCCTATTTGTGCATTCAATTCCACTCACAATAAAAGTAACATCTTATTAGCTTTTCCGATCATTTCCTGTGCCTGCACATTAGTGATTCATGCTCTGGGACACCCAGATCCCTCTGCATCTCAGTCGTGCCACCTCTCACATTTAGATAACCAGCTTCTTTTTTATTTTCTTTGACAAAACGGTCAATCTGACATTTTCCCACATTATACACCAGTTGCCAGATCTCTGCCCACTCACTGAACCTATAAATATCCCTTTGTATGTTCCTTATGTCCTTTTCACAACTCACTTTCTTACATATCTTTGTGTCATCAGCAAATTCAGCTCCATGCCTTCGATCCCTTCATCCAAATTATTTATATAAATTGTGCTGAGGCCCTAACATGAATCCCTGTGGCACATCATTAGCAACATCTTTGTCATCCAGAAAATGACCCATTTATGAGTATCTTCTGTTTCCTGTTCGCCAGCAAATCATCCACCCATACTAACATCTTACTCCATACACCATAAACTTTGATTTTCCACATTGACCTTTAATGTGATCCTTTATCAAATGCCTTTGGAAATCCAGAGACAATACATCCACTTTTTCCCCTTTATGCATAGCAAACGTTACTTCTTCAAAGAACTCCAGTAAATTGGTTAGACATGATTTCTTTTTGATAAAACCATGCTGACTCTGTCTGATGGCCTTGAACAAGGTCCCTGTTATAACGTCTTTAATCAGAACTCCTAACATTTTACCATGACAGATGCTAAGGCAACTGGCCTGTAGTTTCCTGCTTTTTGCCTCTGTCTGTCCTTTTTTCAATCAAGGAGTTCTATTAGCCATTTTCTATTCTCAAGGAATCTTCCTTGAATTGAATGAGTTTTGAAAATTAAAACCAACACATCAATAGTCTCCCTAATTGCTATTTTTAAAACACTTGGACAAAGCCCATCAGGACTTTATCAACTCACAGTTCCAATAATTTACTCCAAACTACTTCACTGGTAATTGTAATTTTCTTGAGTTCTTCCCTCTCTTTCAATTCCTAATTTCCTGCTATTTTCATGATGTTACTTGGATTCAAAATTGGCTGAATGATAGGACACACAGCATCAATCTATATTTTTTTGGGCTGGGGGTAGATTTGTAGTGGAGTTCCCCAGGGGTTAGTATCGGGGCCCTTAGTTTTCCGGAGTTATATTAATGATCTAGATCTTGGTGTGCTGGAGATAACTTCAAAGATTGCAAATGACACGAAACATGGGAGAATTGTAAATTGTGAGGAGGACATTGTAGAACTCCAAAAGAACATAGGCAAGTTGTGGAGTGGACAAATAGGTGACAGATAAGGCACAACACAGGGATGTGTGACATAATGTATTTTGGTAGGAAGAACATGAACAGACAATTTAAATAGGAAGTTCAATACTTCACGGATGCAGCAGCAGAGACAGCTGGGTATAGATGTGCACAGATCATTGAAGGTGGTAGAACTGATGGACAGACTAATTAATAAAGTGTATTGTATCCTGGGCTTTACTGATAGGGCATAGAGTACAAGAGCAAGGAAGTAATATTGAACTTGTATAAGACACTTAGATTTCAGATGGAGTATTGTGTATAGGTAAGTGTGCCACATTATACAGATGATGTGAACACATTAGCAAGGGCAGAAGACATTTACAAGAATGGTTACTGGAATGAGGAACTTCAATTATGGAGATAGATTGGAGAGATTGGGACTGTTTGCCTGGGAGGGATGCAGGACTCAAGAGGAGATCAGAGTAGATAGGAAAAAAAAAACTATTGCACTTGTAAAGAGATCAAAAAAGAGAGGGCACAGATTTAAAGTGATTTGCAAAAGTAGCAAATGTAATGTGAGAAAATAACTTTTACATAATGAGTGATTCAGGTTTGGAATGCACTGCCTGGAAGTGTGTTGGAGGCAGGTTCACTTGAGGCATTTGATGATTAATTGAATAGAAACAATGTGCAAGGGGAGGAGAATAACACAAAGTCATTACGCTCATTTGGAGACCCAGTGTAAATACAATGTGCCAAATGGCTTCCTTTAGCATCATAGCTCTTCTGCGAATATGTGCTTTTGTGATTTGATGGCTTTAATCTTAAGCTACTTCACACAGGGCTGTGACATTACATGTAGCCCCAGAGCTGATAACACTGATAACAGAATTGTTACTCTTATTTGTTCAGATTCCCTATTTGACGCTGGCTCTTTCCTGATATTGTCAATGAGACAGAAAGAAGTTCCAATTCTATCTCAAATCACTATTCATCTCCACTGCAGCAGAGACTGAGACGTTCAAAGCCATACAGACTCACTCAGTAGTAAAAAGTTGTCAGCTGCAATTTCAGTTGTTCCTTGCAATTTTCTTTGATAACTGGCTTTCTTACATCTCTCATAATCCACAGGTCTCACCATGTTCCAAATGCCCAGTTAATGTATTCTGTCTTCATGCTTTAATGCAGAAAGTAATTACCTCAGAGGTCATGGCTATGGCAAGTGGTACTGTATAAGCCAGAGTATACTAATGCATTTCTCCACAACACTCCTCCCTTCACTTCAAAAACATCTGGCTGGCCTTCTTCGAGCCTGATGTTTGCTGTTTGGTTCCAGTATTGCATCTGGACGAATTTCACTTCTTTACTGTCGATGTCATATTTCAATATCACACCTATTAACTTTTAGTGATTAAAAAACATTTTTCTTTCATTATCTTGTTCATTTCCAGATATTTATAAAAATCATTCTTAGGTTAAAATGTTCCTCTCTTGTTCTGACCCCAGACTGCATTTCACCAATTTCTACTTCAAATTTGTAATTTTTTTTTTACTTTGTTTTTCAGAAACATTTTAACGCGATAACTCATTAAGCTTATAATCTTAAAACAGTTGCACCCCATTGCTTTGGATCTCTTAGTAACTTAAACATTGAACATCTCAAGTCATTTGGAATGTATCCTTTGGCATACAGTTAAATCACAAATTTCTATCATCACTTTTAATTCTGTTTTTCCAAGGGCATTTAAATGTTCTGCTGTTGCTTCATCAATGCCTGGAGCTTTTCCTGAACTCTGTTTTCAAACATTCTCATTTTGCTCCATCAAATGCTTCAATATCATTTTACTGCTGCAAAAATAAGCCTTTCAAACAAAGCATTACCATTTTTGTCTTTTCTGCACATATTATCTGTTGTTGACCTATTCATTCTGTTTGCAAAAGACTTAACAGACAGAAATTTTGACAATAAATGCGAGTGACAACAAATAAATGAATTGTGAATATTTTAAAATGCAGTTAATAGTTTGTATGAGCAATGAAATAATATCGCATTATTTTATTCTATCTCTGCACTGACAAAAGGTTGTATCCATCATTGTTTTGGCAATTATCAAGTGAATAATTGTAGATCACATACTGTTCTAAAAGAACTTCAGAGAACTGTAATGATTTCCTCTTGCAAAAATAGCAGATAAAAGATAGATTAGATCCTAATCAAACAAGGAACAAGAGACACACCCTGAAATAGGAACAGTATTACACACACATACATCTGAAATTCAATTCTTCATTTGAACAGCACTTTAAACAACCTTAAACTTTCAACTTAGATAAAAGGATATTCCTAAGAATATTGTCCTTGTTTGCAGTTAAATACTTTCATATTCCAGAGACAATTGTGCACATTTTTATCATTGGTTATTTGATCAACTATAAAAATCATCTCTGAACTGTCAAAGCTGCTAGGAATGCCTGACAAATTAATACTACTCATGAAAATAAAACAAAACACAGAGCTCTGTTACCGACAAAGAATTGACCTGAATTTTAACGCTTGCATTTCTGTAAAAGAGAGTGTGTCCAACCAGAGCTAAATTTAATTCTTATCATTGATCTCCCAAGGTATTAGATGCTTTAGACTTTGACATAATATGTATCTGGCACTCCATCAAAAGCCTGTACTGAACGACCTGATCGATTACATGTAGTAAGAGTCATGAAGAATTAAAATAATCTTTGTGTTTGGATGTATTCATCTGAATTAAGTATATTTACCAACTTGATTCAACTTAATACTGTTAACTTTTGGGAACTGTTCTTTCGTGATTGCCTTGACCTAATATTTTCAAAATATTCCCATCTTCAGAATTTTAGCATATTTTAGAGACTCAGTCAGTTTTAACTGAATCAACACAGGAAGATTCTGATAACTTCATGACTCATTACTCATCACCCTCTGTGTGAGCAAATTCTGCTTGAACCGTATTTCCACTGCTGGTTTTGACTATGCACTGCGATCAGTCGCACCACAATGTCGGAATAACAATGCTGGGTGAGTGCCTCCAGAACCATACACCCCTGGAAGGCGCCGTACTGGATTTCTCTACTCCGATTAGTTGGCTATACTCAGCTGGGGCAGTAAAAGAGTTTCCAGAATTAACCTCAACATGTCCGGGGTAGAGAGGAAAGTTACTCTGGAGATTGCTGGTCTTCTGCTTTTTCACCATAGACTATAATTGGAAAATGAATATGAGAAGCTGCCAGTGGAGAATATAATAGGACCAGCATCTACTGTGATGATCTCCCATCTATTAGATAGAGTGGACAACCAGAGACTTTTTCCTAGGGTGGAGGTAACTATTACGAGGGGGCATAGTTTTAAAGTGAGTGGAGGTAGCTATAGGGGAGTCGTCCGAGGTAGGTTCTTTACTCAGTGGTCGGGGTGTGGAATGCATTGCCGGAGAGGGTAGTGGAGTCAGTCTCATTCGGGGCATTTAAGCAGCTATTAGATAGGCATATGGATGGTAGTATAAGGTAGGGGTGGAGATTAGATAGACCTTAGGATTAGGGTAAAAGTTCGGCATAACATCGTGGGCCTGTACTGTGCTGTACTGTTCTATGTTCTATTCAAACCAAGTGACAGTCATCACTCAGACTCAACAAAAAGGACCACCTCCGCCCCATATCACACAGCCAGGAGGCTCCAGTGCCCAGATTCCCTCCCACCGGCTCCACAGCAGTGTCATATGAGGGTACAAAAATTATCTACAACTTCTACATCTGAGCCAGTGACCTGGACAGGAGATATAAGGAAATGCCGACGTGCTGGTCTCTCTTTATCCTGAACCAAATGCAATTAAATCCAAAACAGACTCTCCAGTAACGACAGTGTGTATGCACTTAACACATGAAG
Source organism: Ginglymostoma cirratum (assembly GCA_024137785.1). Classification (NCBI taxonomy): domain Eukaryota; kingdom Metazoa; phylum Chordata; class Chondrichthyes; order Orectolobiformes; family Ginglymostomatidae; genus Ginglymostoma; species Ginglymostoma cirratum. The sequence continues at coordinate 1,467,736 of JAHRHZ010000004.1, forward strand.
TCACAAAACATCGAGGAACTTCCATCTAGAAACGGCAGAGCTCCGTGCAAATGCCGATCACTGCTTCACACCATCCCACTGTAACCGCAAATAATTCCTGTGCCCTCAACAGTGTCTAATGTAAACCAGAGATTGACAAACTTGCTATCAAAACACACATCTGCAGGATGCCCCAGTCCAATGCCTTACAGATACCATCATTTTATTCATTACTGTCCATGACCACTCAGAGTGTGAGATTGATAGAAGTGACATGGAAATCTCTCAAAAATAAATGCGGGCGGAGAGAATGATTCAGAATTACTTGAGAGGCTGCTTCCCCTCCTTGCATCTTCACATTAAGAAGTCATTTCTACTGGCAGTTTCTACTGGCATTTCACAAGCATCGGAGTTAAAAGCAGAAGAGCGAAGCATTTACCTTGTCGAGCGCTTGCTGAGGAACTGCAAACACGATCCTGCAGGAGTCAGGCAGCAGTGTGTCTGACCAACCTGACGTCTGACTGGGAAATCAGCTGTGAGTACACTGGACTGGGAAAGCTCTACAGCAATGCAGCTCCGGGAACGTGAGGAAAAGGTGTTTTTATTCTCAACTGCCTCTATCACATGACTTGCTGTTTCCCTCACGCTGCATTCAGAGATAAATGTCACATTTTAAAACGGGACTGCGCGCCACAATCAAGAATAAAGCCCACATCTCGTTATGTCCTGACACGGTCTTCATATGAAAAGAAAACAACCACATAATAACGAGGGTTACAGAATGTATTTGTGACTGCCCATTCTAAAGGAAACTTTTCCGAACAATGAAGTGCTCAATAACATTCTCATTGAAGATAGGATGCAATGATAGGACAATGAGAAATTCACCAGGATCTGTCTCCAAACGGAGTCTCAGAAATGTCCTGGAATTCTGACTGTCCAACAGAGATGGCAAACAGAGCAACTGAGTGAAAATCAGCTGTTTCAGAGCCACCCGAAAAGGTGCTATCACTTACTTTGAAATGCAGAAAAAATAAACCCAAAAGCTCATTTATTTAATAAAAACCGATTGAAGTACGGATGCTGGAAATCTGAAACAAAAACAGAAAATTGCTGAAAAAGCTCAGCAGGTCTGGCAGCATCAGTGGGAAAAAAAAATCAGAGTTTAGCGTTTAGAGTCCAGTGACCCTTCTTCAGAACTCATTTCTTTAACTTTTCCCATAAGGTCCCAGATATCAGTTTTGCAAATGTTTACAAATTAAGGTTTATTGCTCAGCTGTTTGTGCATTAATAGCTAAAAATAGGGAAAAAGAAACAAAAAACATAATGTTTCCTGCAGTTTATTTGGGATCAGGCTCGGTTTTAACAGCCGGATAATGTGGGGCAGCTTCTAAACGACAGCTAATGATTAGCTCTTCACATTATTGTGGTGAGGTTCTCAAAGCAGCTGAAGCTCAGGGGAGAAGACTGGTCACGATCACATCTGCTCCACTGACACTGCATGACTCCTATTAGATAGAAACCATTGGTGGTGGTTTAACCTGAGGGTCACCACACCTCAGGCAAGACAAGAAGGTAGAGAAGGAGGGTATTTTATGGAAGTAGAAGGAAGATAGTTGTGATTGTTGCAGATCACTCACCTCAGCTCCAGGATATCTCTGCAGGAGTTCCTCAGGGTACTGTCCTAGAGTCAATCATCTTCAGCTGCTTCATCAATGACCTTCCCTCCATCATAAGGTCAGAAGTGATGATGTTCGCAGATGGTTGCACAATGTTCAGCGCCATTCAAGACTCCTCAGATACTGAAGCAATCCACAGGGCAGCACAGTGGTTTAGTGGTTAGCATTGCTGCCTCACAGCACCAGGGACCCGGGTTTGATTCCAGCCTCAGGCAACTGTCTGTGTGGAGTTTACAGGTTCTCCCTGTGTCTGTGTGGATTTCCTCTAAGAGCTCCAGGTTCCTCCCACAGTCCAAAGATGTGTAGGTTAGGGTGGATTGGCCATTCTAAATTGTCCATAGTGTCCAGGGATATAGAAGATAGGTGGACTTGCCATGGGGAAAGTGCAGACTTATAGAGCAGGATGGGGGTCTAGATGGGATGCTCTTGGGGGAAAGGGGGTTGGGTGGTATGGACTCAAGGGGGTGGATGGCCTGCTCCCAAACTGTCGGGATTCTATGTCTAAATGCAACAAGATCTGAACAATATCATTAAACAGAAACTCAACTGGGATCACCACATAAACACAATCTCTATGAGAGCAGGTCAGAGGCTAGGAATACTGACTCCCCTGAAGCCTGTCCACCATCTACAAGACACAAGTTCCTTCCCTAATGCCATTATGGGTCAACCCACAGAAGGTGGACTGCTGCAGTTCAAGAAGATAGGTCACTACCACCTTCACATGGGAAACTAAGAATGGACAATTAATTAGTGATACCCACATCCTACAAATGAATATACCAAAAAAAAACTCAGTGTAGGAATTGAACTCACACCATTGGCATCATTATAAATAGTATTGTGAATAATGCCAGCCAACTGAGTTACCCCAGTGGCATTGGCACCTGGGAATCATGTTCCAATCTCCTTTGGCCCTACAATAGTTTGATTCTCCACCCTCTGAACATTCTGGCCTCCTGCATATTCTCAGTTTGAATTGCTCCACCATCAGTGAGAATACCATCTGCTGCCCTGTCATAAAGATCTGAAATTCCCTCCTTTTCCCTTATCGTGCCTAATGCAGTTTATGATTTTTCCATATGTTAGCTCGTATAACATATACCATAGATTCTTATTGAATCAAATATCTTGAAGTTAATTTACAGCACAATTTGAAAGGCTACAATATTACAGACTTACTCACAGCCTGAGTTGTGTGCTTACAGGTGTTACTGTACATTATACACCTAGCTGACTGACTGAAATCACTATGCTGACACCATGACACAGAGGGAGTGACTGAAAGCAAACAAAGTACCTTTAAGGTTCTGAGGAAGGGTCACTTAACCTGAAACATTAACTCTGATTCCTCTCTACAGATGCTACCAGGCCTGCTTTTCCAGCAATTTCTGTTTTTGTTACCGATTAATAGCATCCACAGTTCTTTCAGTTTTTATAAGAGGAACAACCACTTGTGAGTTTTAACCAGAAGAAATTGCTGTGCAAAGAAAGATGTACAGTTGCAGCGTTTAAAAGACCTTTGGATAAGTACATGAATAGGAAAGGTTTGGCATTTCTTAGTTCTTTTGGTTTTTATAAGGTATCTTTAAACCAGGATGTCACGTCATGGTTAGAGATAAAAGGTACTGCAGATGCTGGAGAATCCGAGACAACAAGCATGGGGCTGGATGAACACAGCAGGTCAAGCAACATCATAGGGGCAGGAAAACTTGACGTTTCGGGCCTAAACCCTTCATCAGAAATCATCCTACCAGATCATCCCCAATGGACTACAATCCACATTCAAGCCTTCCCAATTTGGCCCCAACCGTGACAATATCTACATGGAGAACATTGAGCGTGAACCATTTCAACTCCCCCTCCCATTCCTCAGATGACATGTCCATCCTGGGCCTCCTGCAATGCCACAGTGATGCCACCCGAAGGCTGCAGGAACAGCAAATCATATTCAGCCTGGGAACCCTGCAGCCCAATGGCATCAATGTGGATTTCACAAGCTTCAAAATCTCCCCTCCCGCAACCGCATCCCAAAACCAGCCCAGCTCATCTCCACCTCCCTAACCTGTTTTTCCTCTCACCTCAAGCCACACCCCCATCTCCTATCTACTAACATCATCCCGCCCCCTTGACCTGTCCATGCTCCCTGGACTGACCTATCTCCTCCCTACCCCCCTACCTACACTCACCTTTACTGGCTCCATCCCCGCCTCTTCGACTTGTCTGCCTCCTCTCCACCTATCCTCTCCTCTATCCATCCTCTATCCGCCTCCCGCTCTCTCCCTATTTATTTCAGAACCCTCTTCCCCTCCCCCATTTCTGATGAAGGGTTTAGGCCCGAAAC
>JAHRHZ010000004.1:1472137-1494193 GCA_024137785.1 Ginglymostoma cirratum
AGATAGGTCAGTCCAGGGAGGACGGACAGGTCAAGGGGGTGGGATGATGTTAGTAGATAGGAGATGGGGGTGTGGCTTGGGGTGAGAGGAAAAACAGGTTAGGGAGGTGGAGATGAGCTGAGCTGGTTTTGGGATGCGGTTGGGGGAGGGGAGATTTTGAAGCTTGTGAAATCCACATTGATGCCATTGGGCTGCAGGGTTCCCAGGCTGAATATGATTTGCTGTTCCTGCAGCCTTCGGGTGGCATCACTGTGGCATTGCAGGAGGCCAAGGATGGACATGTCATCTGAGGAATGGGAGGGGGAGTTGAAATGGTTCGCGACTGGGAGGTGCAGCTGTTTGTTGCGAACTGAGCGCAGGTGTTCTGCAAAGCGGTCCCCAAGCCTTCGCCTCCTCCGCATCTGCTCCCAGGATGAGACATTCCAATCCCGCACATCTCTAATGTCCTCATTCTTCAAGGACCGCAACTTCCCCCCCACAGTGGTCGAGAACGCCCTCGACCGTGTCTCCCGCATTTCCCGGAACACATCCCTCACGCCCCGTCCCCGCAACAATAACCAAAAAAGAATCCCCCTCATCCTCACATACCACCCCACCAACCTCCGGATCCAACGCATCATCCTCCGACACTTCCGCCATTTGCAGTCAGACCCCACCACCAAGGACATCTTTCCCTCCCCACCCTTATCTGCCTTCCGGAGGGACCACTCCCTCCGCGACTCCCTTGTCCGCTCCACACTCCCCTCCAGCCCCACCACACCCGGCACTTTTCCTTGTAACCGCAGGAAGTGCTACACCTGCCCCCACACCTCCTCCCTCACCCCAATCCCAGGCCCCAGGAAGACTTTCCACATCAGGCAGAAGTTCACCTGCACATCTGCCAATGTGGTATACTGCATCTGCTGTACCCGTTGTGGCTTCCTCTACATCGGGGAAACCAAGCGGAGGCTTGGGGACCGTTTTGCAGAACACCTGCGCTCAGTTCGCAACAAACAACTGCACCTCCCAGTCGCGAACCATTTCAACTCCCCCTCCCATTCCTCAGATGACATGTCCATCCTTGGCCTCCTACAATGCCACAGTGATGCCACCCGAAGGCTGCAGGAACAGCAAATCATATTCAGCCTGGGAACCCTGCAGCCCAATGGTATCAATGTGGATTTCACAAGCTTCAAAATCTCCCCTCCCCCAACCACATCCCAAAACCAGCCCAGCTCATCTCCACCTCCCTAACCTGTTTTTCCTCTCACCTCAAGCCACACCCCCATCTCCTATCTACTAACATCATCCCGCCCCCTTGACCTGTCCGTCCTCCCTGGACTGACCTCATATTCAGCCTGGGAACCCTGCAGCCCAATGGTATCAATGTGGATTTCACAAGCTTCAAAATCTCCCCTCCCCCAACCACATCCCAAAACCAGCCCAGCTCATCTCCACCTCCCTAACCTGTTTTTCCTCTCACCCCAAGCCACACCCCCATCTCCTATCTACTAACATCATCCCACCCCCTTGACCTGTCCGTCCTCCCTGGACTGACCTATCTCCTCCCTAACCCCTACCTACACTCACCTTTACTGGCTCCATCCCCGCCTCTTCGACTTGTCTGCCTCCTCTCCACCTATCCTCTCCTCTATCCATCCTCTATCCGCCTCCCCCTCTCTCCCTATTTATTTCAGAACCCTCTTCCCCTCCCCCATTTCTGATGAAGGGTTTAGGCCCGAAACGTCAAGTTTTCCTGCTCCTCTGATGCTGCTTGACCTGCTGTGTTCATCCAGCCCCATGCTTGTTATCTCAGACATATTTCCCAACCAGCTTTCGATCTCAGAAAGCGGAATTGGGAGAAGAGAAATCTAAAACTATTTGAAGCTTTAAAAAAAATAAGAGATTGGACCTAACAGCACAGAAATGTCTCATTGAGATCATTTACCAGTGTTGGACCTCTGCAAAACATATGTATTTTATTCCTGTGACCTTTCTGGGAGAGACTGGATTGATAACAGGAAAGTGAAGAGGAGAAGAGAAATATGCTAAGACAATCAGAACAGAAATGTTTGTTTTTATTTAAAATGGAGTTTTTAGATTTTGATCATTCTCAGATAATGTGACAGTAATGATTTAATTATCTGAACATCTTTGATATTGCCAGCGCAGTTTGTTTGACCATCATAATATTTTGAGCTGAACTCAAGACCAAACCAAAAGCTATCTAATAGTTCTTTGGTTAAGCTGACTTTAAATGCCATTTTTAATTAGATTTATCCTTCATGCTACAGAATTAAATCAATGGGGCAGTGGGTGATATGTTGAACTTAAAGATTAGATGGTGAAACGGAAAGGAGCGTGCATTTATAAAACGTCTTTAACGTTGCAAAATGCTCACTGTCTCTTTCACAGGGGGATTACTAAACAACGTTTACCACATAAGGAGACCAGGAATTCGTGGGTTAGGGAACTGAAATATGAACCAAAGATGTAGTTTTAAGTTCAATCTTTCATCAGAGTTTTTCCATTATTTCATCTGTTTCATCATTACTGACATTATTTCCTATTTACATATTTGACTCTTAACCAGTTACTCTGCATCTCCCCTCAAGTTGCTACAAGATTTATATCTTCCTACACCTGCAGCCAATTACGCCCCGTGCTCTGAGTCCCATCCCTAAACCCCTCTGACTCTCCACTGCCATTTCTTCCTTCTAAACTTTCCTTAAACCTCTCCTCTTTGAAGCTTTCAGTCACTGCTCCTAACCTTTCCTTCCTGAGTCTTGAATGAATGATTTATTTATTTCTAGTCACTTGCATTTTACAGTGAATCACATGGAAAAACACAGCAAAAAGCTTCAATGCAGAGTCATTTCGACTAGTTCAAGAATAAAAAGGATAAAAGATATAGCTGAAAGAGAGCCCTGACGACACCAGTACTGCTGCCCCTCCTATACCACCTTGCTGGTGCCTTTGCCATACCCACCAATGTAGGGACTGTCACTCTTTCAGCACCACTTCTTCACCTCTGGGCCCATCTCACTGCCACCACCGCTGATGCTGAACTTCAGCTATCATTGCCTCTGACCACCATGAGGAGATGCCAATCCGCGCACAGCCCGCTCTAGCTGCCGCACTGATTTCACTGACTAACCGGCCACAAAAGGCTCCAAAGAAAAAGGAAAACAGGAAAGCAAAAGAGCAGAAGTGAAAAGAAGAAAAGAAGAAAGAAAGCATATGGGAGTGGATGGGCCCTGGGCAAGAGCTCGCAACCAGCCTTGCTTACCCACCGCCATCTTGGATTCTTTAGCATGATGTTTGCTTTTCCTCAAGCCTCAGTATATATTTTAGATTACAGGTGCCTCATAAATGCAGGTGGTTGTAATAATTGAGTTTAGCACCGAGATGTAAACAATTCTAGTTTGCAATTTGAAGTTAAAGGAATGAGCTTGCCCAATTATGTGGTGAACGCCTTCATCAAAAATGCTTTTATTGAAATATCAGCAACCTTAGAGAGATACCATCGGTTTGAAATGGATTTCTACCGGGTGCTGGTAAATCTGTATTTCCTCTTCAACCTTCAGATTTCTGTCAATTCTACCTTTCTTAATTTGCATCTCAAGTATACAACTGGCACCTTAATTTATTAATATAAAGTATTTCACGGTATTTAACTATTTTTTGAGATATAGTTATGTGCGTTATTCAAAAGGCCCTGTATTGAAAGCTGCTTTATTCATTATGTACAACATTCTTATTGTGCATTCCATCAAACAGACAGTTCAGGCCCCTCTGGAACGAAAACTACTTGATCCTCATGAAATTCAATACATAATGAATGAAATTACTTTCTTCATCAACAAGTCATTTCACTTTTACATAATTTTCATGCAAAAAAAATGGTCTATATTGAATAGAAAGACAACATTGCTTCCTTCCTAAGGAGCTGTATGCTTCCATAGGCACATGTTGGTTATAGTTACCATAAAACAGAAACATGATCGTTGTAGCATATTTTACTTTTATGCTTGAATGTCTATTTTGATGATACTCACTGCTGTCTGTATCCAAGTTGGTTTTGACACTATAAATCTATTTAGAGTCTTTTTGGAAACACAAGTTGGAAAGCGCACTAAATGGTATCTCTAAAGATGGATGCATTAACAACAATTGAAAGGAAGAACTGGATCCTGTCACCTCTTTTCCACAAAATCATTCATTGAAGGTGAAAGTTCATGGGAAATTTTATTTGTTCCTACGCAATGCTATAATGAACTTGAATGTCCACAATGCTGACATGAAATATTGACAGTTAGAATTGGAGTATACACTATAGAGGCTACCCTCCCTGGAGAGTTCAATCTATTGCAGACACTGAAGCACTTCCTAAACAGCTGAAGAAAGTGGAGCATACTAAGTAGGTCAGGGGTTTCATCCAACTGTTGAAAGTCAAACCAACAAGTATCCAGTGAGGTCTAATAGATTTAAAAGAGCAGGATTCAAATAATCTCTCCACCAAGAATGGCTTTTCCACAAAAGCATTCTTTCTATGAAAACTAATTTTTGCCTTTCCTATCAGATGATGTGATTCCCACAAGCTTGGGTTCTGTGAAAAACTGTGTATCATAAATCCAGATCTACCATGATCCTTCATAACTGGATCAGTGATATCGTGTATTAATCAGGATGGGTTTAAGTACAGACTCTGCAAAGTCATCGGTACATTTCCAGCCTGCAATTAAAATAAACTTGCGTTACGAGAGGGAAAACATAAATTTGAGAAATTCAGTGTTTAAGAATGAAAGAAATAATTGCAGAGTAAGTTGCATGGCCATTAAAATTGGCTCAATGAATTAGTGACGTCATGGCTGGCCTACTACATTAACCCAAACTTCCCGATCTGTCACACTAACCCCACAGCCCCACACTGTCAGACTAACCCCACATTCCCACACTGTCACACTGACCCCACATTCCCACACTATCAGACTAACCCCACATTCCCACACTGTCACATTAATCCCAAATTCCCACACTGTAACACTGGCTCCACATACCTGCACTGTCATACTGATCCCATATTCCCACACTTTCACACTGACCCCACATTCCCACATTGTCACGCTGAGTCCACATTCCCACACTATCCCACTGAACCCAAATTCCCGCACTGTCACACTGACGCCATATTCCCACACTGTCACACTAACCCCACATTCCCACACTGTCACCTTAATCCCAAATTCCCACACTATAACACTGGCTTCACATACCTGCACTGTCACACTGAGTCCACATTCCCACACGGTCACACTGACCCCACATTCTCGCGCTGTCACATTGGCCCCACATTCCCATACTCTCGCACCAACCCCACATTCCCAAACTGTCACACTAGCCCCACAATCCAAACCGTCAGAATGATCTCACAATCCCACTTTGTCACACTAACCTCACATTCCCACACTGTGACATTGACCACACATTCCCACACTATCGCACTGACCCCACATTCCCACACTGTCACACTGACCACACATACCCACACTGTCACACTGTTCCCACATTCCCACACTGTCACACCAAACCTACATTTCCAATCTGTCACACCAACCGTCCATTCCCACACTGTGACACTGACCCCACATTTCTGTTCTGTCACTGTGTAGATTCAGACAAGTAATAGATGTGAAGAAATCTCAGAAATTTATGTCACATAAAAGTTGCAAGAAGCAAAATCATTATGAAAAAAATCTCCTTTTAACTCCAAAATGCCTTTGTTATAGAAAAGCGAGATTTTGAGCTTTCTCAATTACCATCCAGCTTTCAATTACGATCACAGAATAGCTGTTGCAGCAAATCCACAACTGCCTCTGTGTAACGTCATCCATTTGAACATATTTCTGAAAACTGACTCACATGTTATTTTACTTTCAGATCGACAAAACCAAGGCCCCAAGTCTGTAATGATGACCTGGCTATATTACTTTATTTTTTACCCAACCAATGCTGTTGACCCTCTATTCTGAAATAGTTATTGTACTATCTGTGGTCAGGGAACAGGTGGGCAATTTATTTTCTCATGACGTTTGGATAGAATGTGGAATTTTCTGTTCCCTCAGTGGAAAGTTTAGAGGCAGGAGTGGCATCTATTTTAGCCATGATGGCATGCCTGGACACTCCTGTCCCCATACTCTGCCTGCATTCCCACTTCAACCCAAAATAAATTCTAATTGGGAAGGTCAATGGCTGGCCTTGTTTCTCTGTTGTCAATTGTGTGTGCTAATTGGACAATTAATGACTGCTTAACAGCTCCAAAATGAACTGCAGAAATTCACCAAAGATCTTTAGGCAGAATCTTTAAAACCCATAACTACTTCCATCTCGGAGGACATGCAGATACTTAGGAACTCAACCACCTGCAAGTTCCCCTCCACTCATCATCCTGACCTGGAAGTGTAATGCCGTTCCTCCGGAGTCACCAGGTCAAAATCCTAGAATTCATTCCCTAAGGATATTGTGGGTCATCCTACAGCACATGTACTGCAGTGGTTCAAGAAGGCAGCTCACCCCCACCTTCTTAAGGAGCAACTAGAGATGGACAATAAATGCTGGCCCAGCCAGCAATGCCCAGTTCCCATGTCCCATGTGTGAATAACAAAAAGACTCTTCCTGCTCCTTGATGTTACTGGGTGATGCCACTTTCTGAAGCATACTGAGTGTAATGTGTATTACTCATAAGATCATAAGATGTAGGAGCAGAAGTAGGTCATTTGGCCCATCGAGTGTGCTTTGCCATTCAATGAGATCATGGCTGATCTGATAATCCTTAACTCCACTTTCTTGCTTTTTCTCCTTAACTGTGGATTCCCTTATGATCAAAATCTATCCACCTCAGCTGTGAATACACTTAATGACCCATCCTCAACAGCTCTCCGCAGTAAGGAATTCTGCAGATTCTCTCCCCTCTGTGAGAAGAAATTCTTACCCAGCTCTGTCTTAATGGGACACCTCTTATTCTGAGATGATTCCCTCTGGTCCTAGTCTCTCTCACAATGGAAAACAACCTCTCCAGCTCTCCCCTGTTAAGTCCCCTAAGAATCTTGGATGTTTCAGAAAGGTCTCCTCTCATTCTTCTAAGTTCCAATGAGGCAGACCTAACCTAGTCAATCTCTCCTCATCAGATATTCCCTCCATACCTGGGATCAGCTGAGTGAACCTTCTTGTATGGATTGTCTCCAATGCTGGTTTATCTTTATCTAGATAAGTGGCTCCAACTGTCCATCGTCTTCCAGCTGTGGATCTGACTAATGCCTTGTATAATTTTGACAAAACCTCCCTACTTTATTATTCCAATCCCTTTGAAACAAAGGCCACCATTCCATATGCCTACCATTATTCAATGAACTTAGATGCTAGATGTTTGTGATTAATGAATGAGGACTCCCAAATCCGTCTGTACTGCATCCCCTACGAGAGCCTCTTCAGGGTATTGTAAATAATCTCAAATAACAAGGTGCAGAGCTGGATGAACACAGAAGGCCAGGCAGCATCAGAGAAGCAGGAAAGCTGACGTTTCGGGTCTGGGCCCTTCTTCAGAATCTCTGAGTAAATAATCTCAGCCGTGTTATTTAGATATTCTTTTGCAAGTTCCTGTCAGCTTGGCTACTTTCAACTCAACAAGCAACTCCACCTCCCAGTCGCGAACCATTTCAACTCCCCCTCCCATTCCTCAGACGACATGTCCATCCTGGGCCACCTGCAATGCCACAGTGATGCCACCCAAAGGATACAGGAACAGCAGCTCTTATTCAGCCTGGGAACCCTGCAGCCCAATGGTATCAATGTGGACTTCACAAGCTTCAAAATCTCCCCTCCCCCTACAGCACCCCAAAACCAGCCCAGCTCGTCCCCGCCTCCCTAACCTGTCCTTCCTCTCACCTATCCCCTCCTCCCACCTCAAGCTGCACCCCCATCTCCTACCTACTAGCCTCATTCTGCCCTCTTGACCTGTCCGTCCTCCCTGGACTGACGTATCTCCTCCCTACCTCCCCACCTACACTCACCTTTACTGGCTCCATCCCCGCCTCTTCAACTTGTCTGCCTCCTCTCCACCTATCCGCTCCTCTATCCATCCTCTATCCGCCTCCCCCTCTCTCCCTATTTATTTCAGAACCCTCTCCCCCTTTCCCATTTCTGATGAAGGGTCTAGGCCCGAAACGTCAGCCTTCCTGCTCCTCTGATGCTGCTTGGCCTGCTGTGTTCATCCAGCCCCATGCCTTGTTATCTCTACTTTCAACTCAGCTGACGTTAGTGACCATTTAAAAATTCTCCCAGTTCCTTTTTATGTGTTTTCTGTGAAACCAAAGTCCAAGGCTTTTATGTTGGTCAGTGAGGTTTAAAGATTAATATAGTCCACATGTTCTATCACTATGACAACATGAACATCACTCTCTTGCACTTCCATTTCCCAGCATTTCAACATTACTTTTTTGCTACAAAGCAAAACCAAGAGAATAAATACGAACAGGAAGTCTTGTAAGTTACTTTGTAAACCAGTCATTTTGGATACCTGGGGTCAGTGAATGTTGAGAGAACGGGCTGGGTTCAGCTGAGGTATCCTGAAACTAAGGGAATACCATTATCCTTTACTATTTATTGCTTCCTCCATACTTCTGTAATGTCACTTTGTTTCATTTACCGGAGTTTGACAGTCAGAATTCAACCTTGTTTTGCTGATTTCTATTCATGATTGCTCTCACATGACCCTGTTCCAGAATGTCATCAATTCAAGACAGTACAGCATCATGTATCAACTAACCTTAGAACACGACAAAACAATTCAGATAGGATTTATCCATTCCCACTGCCACTCCTCCCTACCCCATCCCCACTAATTCTGGGAAACTTTTCTGAACATGAGAACCTTAGAGTGTGAATGAACAGGAGCAAGAATTGCTGGTCCCAGGAACAGTGTACATGTATTCCAAACTGTAGTGTCCAGCAATTGAGATTTTTCGAAGATGTGTTCCAACATATGCTTGCATTATAAAGAAGTGTGAAAACAAGCATTTGACATTTTCTTTAAATTCACTTGTGGGACATAGACATTGCCGGCTGGGCCAGCATTTCTTGCCCATCCCTAGTTGCCTTTGTGAAGGTGGTGGTGAACTGCCTTCTTGAACCACTGCAGCCCTCCTGCTGGGGCTTGACTCACAACACCTTTGTGGGGGGCATATTTCCAAGATTTTGACCCAGTGACACTGACAGATTGGCGATATATTTCCAAGTCAGGATGGTGAGTGGCTTGGAAGGGAACTTGCAGATGGTGGTGTTTCCATGTATCTGCTACCCTTGTCCTTCTAGATGGAAGTGATTGTGGGTTTGGAAGGTGCTGTCTAAGGAGAACTGGTGAATTTCCGCTGTGCGTCCTGTAGATAGTACATACTGCTGTGATTGAGCATCGGTGCTGGAGGGAGTGGGGTGTTTATGGATGCGGTGCCAATCAAGTGGGGGCTGCTTTGTCCTGGACGGTGTCAAATGTCTTGAGTGTTGTTGGAGCTGCCCCCATTCAGGCAAGTGGGGAGTATTCCATCATACTCCTGACTTATGCCTTGTAGATGGTGGATAGGGTCTGGGGAGCCAGCATATGAGTTACTTGCCACAGTATTCCTAGACTCTGACCTGAGTCATAGCAACTGTGTTTATCTACTGAGTCCAGTTGAGTTTCTGGCCAATGGTAACCCCCAGGATGTTGACAGTGGGGGATTCAGTGATAGTAACACCATTGAATGTAAAGGAGGGGTGATTAGATTGTCTCTTATTGGTGATGGTCATAGCCTGGCATTTGTGTGATGCAAATGTCACTTGTCACTTGTCAGCCCAAGCCTGGATGTTGTCCAGATCTTGTTGCATTTGAACACGGACTGCTTCAGTATCTGAGGAGTCACGAATGGTGCTGAACGTTGTGCAATCATTGGCGAACATCCCCATTTCTGACCTTATAATGGAGGGAAGGCCATCAATGCCATTGATTAGCTATTGTTTCCATCCCTCGTTGTGGCTATGCCTCAAGTTGTGCCAGTCACAACCTCACTGTTGGATTGATCCTGATTGGAGCCTCTGACCACTATACGCAATCCAAAGATCACCTCCTCTGTCAATTTCTGTTTTTCATCCTCAATCCTCAATGGCTGCCTCTTTGACCTTGTTTTTGGTCACCTGCACTAATGTGTCAGTCTTTTACTTAGTCCATTTTATTACAGCTGATATATACACTCGTGAAATGCCAAAGACTGTTTAATCATGTGAATATGCAGCATAAATGTCACTGCTACAGTTGTTGGTGTTTTGTTAATCTCGGTTCTCTGGAGCTAATTATGAATTTGAAACTGTCTGTAAAAGACTGACTTCCACAGGATAACACTGGAGACCCTCTGCAAAAATAGAAAATGTTCCCAAGAGTATTCTGTTCTGTCTCTTTAATGGAAACAGAATGTTGAGGTATCCTGGCATAAACATAGAAATGTGAGGCAAGTGCATGCAAGTACCTGGTACAGTATCTGGCACAGTCTTGTAGAAAACTCAAAATGTGGACCCTGGACCCTGATGATGTCGTAGACGGATTCTGGCATGAAGTCAACCCTATCATTGTAATAAATTTTGATCATTGTGGGAAGGATCAAAAGACAAGTTTTCTCTAAAAAAAATGTCATGAGGGACAACTAATTCCAAAGCTATGCAAATTAATAGATCTGTGTAAAATTGATACTGAGAAGTGTAAAAAACAAGGATGAGCTTCCTTTTGAGTGTCAATCATATTGGCTTTTCTTTTTATTTATGCTATTTGTTTGCTCCAGGTTTGCTGGAACACTACTTCAGCAAGTAGTTTTCCAGCAGAAGGAAAAGCAACTAATGTGGCTTTCTGTCCCACTGATAATCCATCAACCAACAGCATGCTTGTCTATTCTGTCTGTGGGGTAGAAGCCACCATGATTTCATTGAATGGCAGAGAAGACTCGACGGGCAGAATGGCCTCGCTTCTCCTCCTACCCTTTATGGTCTTATACCATTGATAATATTAGTGTGGAATTACCATTTTGGATAAATGAGATTGATATCATGATAAAATAGCAGATAGACAATATCAATCCAAATATATTAACAATTCATCTACCTATGATTGCATCCACTTTAACAAATCAATCAATGCCAAGCTTTCTGGTTGGGGTTGCTAATTGTAAGGACAGGACATAACTATTGATGATATCCTCCGTTTCCTGAAGAAAAGGGGCCCAGAGTTTGTCGGAACAAGGCTGACCGTGCTGTGCATAGTTTTAAAGAGATCAGCTGTAGGATTACAGGAGTGTATGCTTAAATTGGTAGATTGGAAATCCCAGGGTGTCAATTAATGATCCAGGGATTAATTCAAATTCCTCCAAAGTAGCTACAGAATTTAAATTTAGTTAATCAATTAAATTTGGAATTAAGAGGCTTGCCTCAGTTATCATCATCATGAAACAATTGGATTATCATAAAGTTGGTTCACTAATGTCCTTCTGGGAAGGAAATCAGTCATCTGGGTTACATATGGATCCAGAAATAAAAGGTACTGCAGATGCTGGAGAATCCGAGATAACAAGCATGGGGCTGGATGAACACAGCAGGTCAAGCAGCATCATAGGAGCAGGAAAACTTGACGTTTCGGGCCTAAACCCTTCATCAGAAATCTTTGTCAATGTGGTTGGCTCTTAACTGCATTCTGAAATGGCTGAATGAGACACATTATTAGATTCAAAAACCAGCTGGATGACCAGATGGACACTAAATGGTGGCCTTGCTAGTGATGTCCACTTCCCACGAAAGAAGGTAATTAAATTTGGCATAACAAGGTGTCGCACTGGATGAACACAGCAGGCCAGGCAGCATCAGAGGAGCAGGAAAGCTGACGTTTCGGTCCAGACCCCTCTTCAGAAATTTCCTGCTTTCCTGCTCCTCTGATGCTGCTTGGCCTGCTGTATTCATCCAGCTTGACACCTTGTTATCTCAGATTCTCCAGCATCAGCAGTTCCCACTAACTCTAAATAAATTTGGCACACTTGCAGGAAAATCCTGTATTCAAATTCAGTAATTAAGCCCTCCTACAAAACCCCAATTGCTAGAAAATGTCAAATCTCTCCCACTTTATGTCTTATCAGATATATCTTTACAAAGAATTTGAGATAAAGTTTGAGTGTTCACAAGAAACAGAATCAGCATAAAAGTAATTCACTATGAAAAACGACATGGGAGAGATGCTTTTCTGCATTGTTTTCCTGCGACAGATTGAATCATCTTTTAGCCTAGAACTATTTCATTGCTACTAGTATTTTTAGCATACAAATGGGATGGTTGTCAGTTGACATTTAAGAACACCTCCCAGCCTTTTCTTTTAATATCAGAAGTTCTCTTTAATCCAGATATTTTGTTATTTATGCACATTCAATCCATTGATGTCTAATACATGAGTACCTGCATTTATCTGAAAATATGTATAAATGAGAGAATGTCATGGTGTCAATCTATTTAACCAAAATATACCTATGACATTTTCGAGTTCTTTTGACATCAGTTAACACAGAAAACTGTGAGCTTTTATTGGAATAAGCTGAAATTTGTCTAACAGCTACTAACATTTTGCAGAAAATGCAATTTATTATCAATAGAGTGTTAGATAGAACCTTATATATTGCATATAATTAAGTAAATAAGGATGGAGACAGGAACAAAGATAGTGTTTGTTGTGCTCACTTCAGTTTTGACCTTGAACAGCCATTAGCAAGAGCTGATCTTCAATGTCTTTCCCCTGGGCTGAGAACTAACATTAGCTCCGCAAAGCTGAATACAGAGCATCTTAACTCTTTCATTGGTAAACTCAGATTGTACACAAGCTCCTAGTGCCTTTAAAGATGTTGCAATAATTGTGCACCGTATAGTCTGTTCAAATGCTTCTGAATTGTCTTCAGTTTTTTTCATGTTAGCCACAGAATAATGAACCCATAAAATGTGGTAGTGGCGGGGAGCTAAAGTCTAATAACATGTGACATTATGGTTTAGAAATAGCATACTTTCATTCTTTAATAATATCGAAGAGGAATAATGGTTATTAAAATTGACAGCTTCTGAAGTGGATAGAAATCTGTGATGTTATATTGAAGGCAATTAATAACCACTTGTGGTTCCATATGGTTTTGTCTTCGCAATCTGTGGAAAGAAATGCTGTAGTGGAGTGAAATACGACTGTAAAACACTCAAATTAATAGCTGTGCTCAGGAACACTTCTTAACTCAACGAGGAAATTCCTGGAATGCAAGGTATAAATAGCAGTGCCCAAGCTCCTCAGCATATAATCCTGGTACATGTACTGGGGTCACAGTGGCAGATGGATTCTATTGTTGACTGCACTTCAGAGTCTGCAGAATCAGTGAAGGGTACCGTGGGTGGAATTTCAGTAGGACACCACCATAGGAAAATCCGCCTTTATAATCAAATATCATATCCCTGTTAACGGAAAGGGATTTGTCCAAGATCCCTTTATCAGACCTCAGCATCTTCTTATTGGGTCCTTGTAAAATGGACTGAGCAAGACTTCTTTTTCTATCTTCTCCTAGCAGAGGTCGGGAGGTATTCGGGGGTTAGGAGGGGTGGTTTGAGGGAAGGATGTGGAATGGGGTATTGAAGTCACTTCATACAATTGGATCCACTTTCACACAAACTGGAGCAACCACTTTCCAGATGTACAGCAAGTCTAACACAAACCTGATGTTGATTCATTCAAAAAGGAAAGCTCATCTTTGACCCTTTCATCTTTTACCTTGTTCCAGTTCCCTGACATCATTGTCCTTTTAAGTGGCAGAATTTCTATAGAAAATGCCCAGAAATAACAAAGTTCTGATGTTTCCAGTAGGGTTGATTAGAACCTCACCAGAGATATAAAGTTACAGACTTTTACAGCGCAGAACGAAGTGCTTTAGCCCATCATTTCAACATCAGTCATCAAACATCTATCTATCCAAATCCCATTTTCCAGCACGTGGCTCGGATCCTGTCGGCTGTGATGTTTCAAGTGTACATCAAAATTCTTACTCAATGTCTTGATGGTTCCTGCCTGTATCACCCTTACAGGAAGTGAGGTCCAGATAACCACCACCTGCTGGGGGAAGGAGGTTTTCATCACATCCCCTCCTGCCTCTTCACGTTAAAACTGTACCCTTTGGTTTTCCATCCCTACCCTAAAGGGAAAAGTTTCTCCTTATCTACCCTACTTCTGCTCCTCAGAACTTTTTACACCTCAATCAGGTCACTTTCCCCCAGCCTTCGCTGCTTTAAGGAAAACAATTCCAGCCTATTTAGTTTCTCTTCCTGTCCGAATCCCTCCAGCCCAGGCAATATCCTGTTGAATCTCCTCTGCACCATCACTAATGCAATCACACCTTTCCTGTAATGCAGAGACCAGACTGCACAACTCCAGTTGTGGCCTAACTAGCATTTTATATAGCTCCATCAGAATCTCCCTGGTGTTGTATTCAGCTCCTTGACTAATAAAGGCAAGTAGCCCATATGGGATACTGTGGAGCTGGAGGAACACAGCAGGCCGGGCAGCATCAGAGGAGCAGGAAAGCTGACGTTTCAGGTTAGGACCCTTCTGCAGTTCTTGCTATCTCGAAGTAGCCCATACATCTTCTTAACCACCTTTGCACCTGTCCTGCGGCCTACTAGGTTCTATGGACATTCACACCAACGTTCCTCTGATGCTCTGTACTTCCTCAGGTCCTGCCATTTACTGTGTACTCACTTGTCTTGTTAATCCTCCCAAAATGCCTCACCTCACACTGAACTGATTGATCACAACCACTAGATTCATGTCTAGTTTATTGACGCATGATGGGACACCATTCCACCTCTCTTCAGTGAAGTACAATTTGGAAATGCCAAGCCATGTGCTACGAATGTTTCAATGGAAAAGTGCTCATATTTCACTATTTCCTATCTCTCTCAAAGAGTCTAGGTGGTGGTTGGCTTTTGTCATACAGAATGTCTCAGGATTGGAGTCAGTACACAATACACAGACAGTGTCCTTGGACAATCAACTTGACTGTCCGAGAGACTTGATCCTGACAATCAATGATAAAATGCCTCATTTCATTGATGGCAGAATAATCATTTATTCAGTAAGGTCCTCTTAGCCAATAATTTTGAGACATAATTATTTTCCATAACGTGAATGATAATTTGACTGTAATTTTAATGTCATTCCTTTGCAGTAACTTAGACCAAAAAGAACAGCGTGATGAATAGATTCAACTGTGTTAACTGTCTCCACTGCTCACACTAATCACTAGAGTTAAAATTGAAATTTATTATCATTTTAAATGTTATTCAGAGTAAATTTAGTGTACAGGTGAGAGTGATTTACTGCCAAATTGTGATCTATTATCGTACGTGTTGAATGGGCAAATTCATCAACAGCCTACCAGTTATTGAAAATAGAATTACAGTCATTAATCATTTTATTAATCATGCAACAGTCCACATTTTCTCACTTCCAAATAAAGAAAAGTTAAAAACATAAAAATTGCAAAGTTTAGTCAGTAACACTTTATTTATATGCGTCTGTATGAGTTTGTTAGAGTGTGTGTGAGACGGTGTAGGTGCATTAATATGAGTATAGGTGTGAGCAGTTGTGAGTATATGACTGTGTGTGCATGTGACTATGCGAGTGTGAGTCGGTGTAAGCGTGTGAATCTAAGCGACTGTGTGTGTGTATGTGTGTGATGCACAAGCATGTTGGGGGTTTCCACATATATATTTCAAAGCAACAGAAACCGTAAACGTGTTGCAGTGATAAATGCATAGCTAGCATTAATATCACACTTTTCATCACCTGCAGACTTCTCAAAGCATTTTACGGCCAAGGATGTTCATTTAAAGTGTAGTCACTGTTATAATCAATGAAACTTGGCATTCAATTCACACAGTGCAAGCTCCCACAAGCAGCAATGTGATAATGAATAGATAATTCAACTTTGTAATGTTGATTGACAAATTGTCCAAGACACTCTCTATGTTCATCATTGAAATAATACCATTGGATCTTTTACGTTCACAAGAGTGGTCAGGTGCTGAATGTGGGTGATAACAATTAACATAGAGACAGGGTCTGAATGACAGCATCACACCCCCATTGAGGCATTTTAATAAGGCCCTCATCTGCTTTATGTGGTGTCATTGCTAGCTTAAATGGGAGACCCTTTAGTTTTAATTTGTCACCTTGGTTCTGGATTTCCAAACAGCTTCTCAGAATCCATCTGCTCAGAACGTTATATATTGCAGTAAGATTTCCTGTCCTTGTTCTAAACTGCATTGGCATTTACTAGCTAAAGAAATTAAGATTGAGAGAGCTGACCACAGGCTTAGTCAAAGGAGATGGAAGGAAGGTATGCATTTTTGAGACGGAATAGTCTGGATGGCTTGGCTAGTTGAAGACTCAGAGACCAACTATGGAGCCACAGGAGAGGGGATTAGACCATGCAGCAGTTGAATGAAACAGGGGTTCCAAGGGGGTTGTGACACAGGCAATTTGGAAATGCTGAAGAGTCAAATACAAATAGGAGAGAAGAGTAGAATAAAGAAAAAAAAAATGAATTCATGCAGAACAGCATGAACGCAGCCAAGTTTTAAAGGAGGTGAAATGCACAGTGACATCAAGTCTTCATCCCAGATCCCAGTAAAACATAGAACCTGATGAAATTTTCTTCACACATTCCCATTGGAACATCCTGGCTGTCAAAGCTCTTCAATTGGATAGGAATTGTTGGCATTAGGTATAACTGCAAATCTGTAACTGTTTAACACTATTTCCTTTCAAGATAAAAAGATATTGACTACCTGGCAGAAGAAGACAGTATCCTCAATTTAAAGCACAATGATTTCAAAATATTCCCAGCCCGGGCTTGGGGGGTTGTGGGGAAGCACAAAGGGAGATGTTATTTGCTTCTTTAAGCAGCGTTCACTTCAATAAATTCAACAAAAACACAGTTCTCCCATTGAAATCCATGAATATTGTTCGATGTTTTGACACCGTGGGTACAAAGAAACTTGCTTCTGGCCAGACAGTCTAGAACTAGGGGGCATGGATTCAGGAGAAAGGATAACCATTTGGCACAGAAAACTTTGTATATAAGGTAATGGTCTGAAAGGGTTAATGTTGAAGACTGCATTAAGCTCCACCCAATCTGATGATGTCATATAGTCATGGGTGGAGAATTGAGAAGTCCATCTGGAGATCCTAATAGAATCAAAAGTGTCACCACTGGCTCCTGGTAGTCTCAATAGTTATCTCTAACTAACCAATAAAACTTGTACATATTGTTTTGATGCAATAAACTGTATCTCATTGTTAGGATCAATGCCTCTTCTTGTCAACACTCCCTAGTGGTTCATCCTGTACCACTGATAACCAAACAGACCTCTAGAGCCTGTCCAGAAGGAAGATTTGTGGCAACATTTTACCTAAATCATTAACTGGTACTTGTTGGCTCTGCAATTCATACCAACAGACATGACAAGAAATGATTCCACACAAGGCGTGTTATTGAGATTCCCCAGCCCCAAAATCTGGGATATCTAGTCATTGAGAATATTCAAGGCTGGGATTGATTGGGTTTTGGGCATTCATGGAGTTGAGTGAGATGATTGGGAGGAGGGGTTGGTGGGGACAAGGGAGTAGTAAAGATGATACAAAGACAGGGTGGCACGGTGGCTCAGTGGTTAGCACTGTTGCCTCACACTGCCAGGGACGAGGGTTTGACTCTATCCTTGGGCGACTGTCTGTGTGGAGTTTGCACATTCTCCCTGTGGCTGTGTGGATTTCCTTCAGGTGCTCCATTTTCATCCCATAGTCCAAAGATGTGCAGGTTAGGTGGATTGGCCAAGCTAAATTGCCCATAGTGTTTAGGGATGTGTAGATTAGGTGGGTTATAGGGGAATGGGTCTGGGTGGGATGCTCCAAGGGTCAGTGTGGACTTGTTGGGCCAAAGGGCCTGTTTCCACATTGTAGGGATTCTATGATCTAAAACTTCAGTAATGATCATTGGAATGAAAAGTTAAAACTGATATATATTAATATCAATTTTGGAATTTGGATTTTAAAATAGAGACTGATGTGTGTTTTCTTTTTCCAAAAGACAGGTCAGAGATTCATCCGGAACAGGCACCAAAATCCAGAAGTCCTCATAGGACATGTGACCGCAATCTCCTGTGAAATTAATGGAAAGATGTTTGTAGTGTTGGGTTTAAGACAGTTAGGGTAAATATTTAAGGCATTATCTTTGATTTCAGTTCAGAAGAATCGAGCATTAAGCAAGTTTTGGGTAAATAAGTCAAAATTTCCTTTTGATGTTTCTGATAAAATCGTGCTAACTGTAAGATATATAAAACAAAAAAAATTGCAACTGCTGAAACTCAGAAATATAAAGCTTAGTTTGTTAGTTTTTGTGTAATAACATTATGTTCTGTTGTTACAGAATATCTGTAGCTTCATGTGAACATAATTCAGTGACTAACCACCACACTAGTTATTTAGATAAAATAAACACATGGTCTATCAAGCCAGTGTGTTTTTTTTTTGGGATGTGATTTGTCCAATGACACCATCAGCTGGGGTTATAACATATTGTTGAGTGGTGGATCAGGCTCAAGGATACAACTGGCCTACTCCTGCTTCTATTCCCCATATTCTTATTTCCTGCACCATTCTGTTTGGCTCCCAACTAGAGGTTTAACCAACAGCTGAGGTTGCACAAAATGTAAACAAAAGATCATCCCACAATCTACATCAGCAGACCTATTACAACATGAGACATGCATCACCTCTGCCCAATCCTGTGTGAGTACATTTTTGTGGGTTTCTCCTTCCAATCTTATTGGAAGAGACACTGAAATCCCAACCAAATAGCAACAACACAGAGGATAGAGATTGGGATGCAGCCATTTTTTGAACAAGTGATTGGTCAAAGATATGTTGCCTGGGCCTGAATGATGAGATTCCTCTAAAGTATATCTTATTAGCATGAAGCTGGTAAAGAGTTCACTGAAGATCAGACCAATGCAAGAAACACAGAGGCATTAGGTATCTGAGTAATGTTGTTTGAGAGACAGGAAGTAAAGTAGGGGAAGGTCAGAGACTGGGCAGAGGGATTGGAGACATTTTCAAGCTGAAATAGGAAATATGTTTCCTATTTGCCAGACAGGGAACTGAGCAGGATCATTAGCACTTAAACGACCATTGCATACAAGGCTAGGACCAAGTGCTGTAAAATGGGATAGAATAGATAGCTACATGATGAATGGCATGGACACGATCAGCTGAAGGACCTCTATCTCTGCTGTTAAAAGTCTCTAAGTCTGTGAATCTCTAAAGTGACTACAGGGCAGTGAGTTTCATTGGCCGTAGAGTTTCCATTGAAGTTGTACCTTGTCTACCATTGACAATTCTCACTTGCTTGTAGATCTCCAACAGATGCAACAGAATTCATTTTTTTTTTGTTCTTTTATTTAATGGCAATGCCCAGAAGAAAGGTACTTATTAAGGCCTTAGAGAACATCATTACCATTAACTGAAAGGTCACGCAATAGATTCAGCAAAACCTACGAGCCATTTCATTTGTCAAGCTGTGAATTTCTGAATATGTAATCCCATTAGCAACACTAAATGGAGACTTGAATTAAAGATGACAAGGTAATAAGCAATTTTCATCCTGCAAAGGAAAAATTAATAATAAAGAGCTCGGTTATTTTTCTCTGTTTCCTTCAGGATATGTGTACAAATCACTATGCAACATTTTTTTCTAACACAGCCTGCAATGATTCTTTGTTGCTGGTTTATTAAATCTTCTAAAAATTCATTTTCTAACTTCAACAATGAATAATGACAAGTTTAAAGAGGTTAAAATATACCAATCACCCAAAGCCAGTCTGCAAGCTGTTTCAAAATTTGTATATCTAACGCTGCAATTTGCATTGAAATCAATGAGTGCATGCCTTTACATTGGCACCAAGCTCCAATGATGAGGCACTTCTGATAAAAAGCTAAATCTCAATTCAGGCACTTTACAGGTGTATTTTAAACAAAATTTGATCCCATTGATACAGAGAATTGTGTCCAGCTCCTGGTGCCACACTTCAGAAAGGATAGGAAAGGATTAGAGGGGATGCAGAACTGACTCAGAAGAATAGGTACCAGTGATAAGGAAATGCAGCTACACAGACAGATTGGAGAAATTGGGGCTGTTCTCCTTAGAGAAGAGAAGGTTGGGGGGAATTTTGAAAGGCGTGTTCAAAATCGTAATTGGTCAGGATAGAGTTAGAAATGAAAAATTAATGCAATTGGCAAAGGAACCAATGGTGACATGAGGAGAAATGTCTTCTCACAGCATGAGGTCAGACACTATCTGAGACCATAGTGGAGGAAGATTCAAACATTGCTTTTCAAAAGATATTTGATCATTTGGGAGCTAGTGTAGACCTGATAGGTTGAATGGCCTCTTTCTGTTCAGTGAAATTCTCTGATTCCATAATCTGAAGGACAGGGTGGGTAGCCTCATAGTTTGAAATGTTTCCTTCTTCTCCCAAACAACTACTTTCAGGACACATTGATTCCATTAGAAAGTTGAAGTGTAGTTTCTGAGACGAGTATTGGTGTGAATTCCCTGGAAAGGTTTTACATAACAGTCAGAACTAAATATTCATCGCATCTCCCAACCTTGCAGTTCACTCACAAGATGTGACAAACCAGCATTTTGGCCGAGATGATTTAATCTCCAACTACTTGGAGACTGGATTTAGCCCGAGGGGTGAACCTAGTAATCTCTTAGAACTCCCAATGCAGTGACCATGCAGTAATGGCCTGGGAAGTTAACATTTCTTCGACAA
The DNA here is from genome assembly GCA_024137785.1 of Ginglymostoma cirratum. NCBI lineage: Eukaryota > Metazoa > Chordata > Chondrichthyes > Orectolobiformes > Ginglymostomatidae > Ginglymostoma > Ginglymostoma cirratum. Next base: position 1,493,090 of record JAHRHZ010000004.1, read on the forward strand.
ATTACCTGGCATCTGGAAACCTCAGAAAATATCCCTAGCTTTGAGACGGAGTATGAGACTTTAGAGCATTTTGACATTTAAAGGAATTATAACGTGCCCTAACTCCTGGCTTACTATAACATTGTCCCTGCCTAACTTATCACTAGATGCCCAACCATTCATGTTGACCTTGCTGGACTCCTGACTCACCCCTTCCCCCTACCCCCAATAGACACCCAGCAATCCCCAACAAGCAAATACCTACACCCACACCCCTGACCCCAACACACACTTACCTGTATCTCCCACCCACCTGGCACCTGTACCCATCACCCACCTGGCACTCTACCACCCACCTATTCCATCACCTACCTTGTACACTTAGCTTCTCCCAGTAGCAGCCAAAATGGCTTCTTTGGGGCATTTAAACATGGTGTACTGCAGTCACTGCCATAAAAAAGGTTCTGCCATAATCTGCACCAATATGTACTGGTTTATTTCGTACCTACACTGGCCCTAAACCCCACCTCTTCCTCCGTTACATTGATGACTGCATCGGCGCCACCTCGTGCTCCCACGAGGAGCTCGAACAGTTCATCCAATTCACCAACACCTTCCACCCCAACCTGAAGTTCACCTGGAAAATCTCTCCTTCCTGGACCTCAGGCAACCACCTAGAGACAGATGTCCATTTCAAGCCCACTGACTCCCACAGCTACCTGGAGTACACCTCCTCCCACCCACCCTCCTGCAAAAATACCATCCCCTATTCCCAATTCCTTCGCCTCCGCCGCATCTGCTCCCAGGATGAGACATTCCAATCCCGCACATCTCAAATGTCCTCATTCTTCAAGGACCGCAACTTCCCCCCCACAGTGGTCGAGAACACCCTCGACCTTGTCTCCCGCATTTCCCGGAACACATCCCTCACGCCCCGTCCCCGCAACAATAACCAAAAAAGAATCCCCCTTGTCCTCACATACCACCCCACCAACCTCCGGATCCAACGCATCATCCTCCGACACTTCCGCCATCTGCAATCAGACCCCACCACCAAAGACATTTTTCCCTCCCCACCCTTATCTGCCTTCCGGAGGGACCACTCCCTCCGCGACTCCCTTGTCC
>JAHRHZ010000004.1:1494993-1513122 GCA_024137785.1 Ginglymostoma cirratum
TGACCTGTCCGTCCTCCCTGGACTGACCTATCTCCTCCCTACCCCCCTACCTACACTCACCTTTACTGGCTCCATCCCCGCCTCTTCGACTTGTCTGCCTCCTCTCCACCTGTCCTCTCCTCTATCCATCCTCTATCCGCCTCCCCCTCTCTCCCTATTTATTTCAGAACCCTCTTCCCCTCCCCCATTTCTGATGAAGGGTTTAGGCCCGAAACGTCAAGTTTTCCTGCTCCTATGATGCTGCTTGACCTGCTGTGTTCATCCAGCCCCATGCTTGTTATCTCGTGTACTGGTTTATATGTTGCTTTTGTCTGAAGGCTCCGACCTTGAGATTTGGTGGGAAAACTCCAGGAAAGGTAAGTAAGTAACTTTTTCCTCTGAGCTGGGTCTGGAAAAGAGGATTCCAACCCTGTCAGAAAATCTAGGCCAACATTTTATTTACAAAAAATGTGTCTATTACTGACCTAATTATACATCAGGTTGATTTACACACCCCCACTTTGTAGTAATCAGTATTTGAATTCACAGCATACTTTTATCGTTGAAATATAGCCTGAAGGAACAAAGCTAAGAGAAAAAAAATGTTGATCCTTAAACTCTTTTGTATTGTTGATGGCTGCAAGGCTTCAGGATCATTTCTTTGAAGTCAACTTCTGAAGAGATGTCAATGTTTGGCGCATAAAGGCACATATTGCAGCACTAATTACAGCAGACTATTTTAAATCTCAAAGAAATAAGACTTTGCTTTTTGTAGCTGGTATTGCAACAACATCACATGGTACAGTTTTTGGAAAACAGGAGGCCACAGTACAATACTCTACAGAGTGCGTGAAATGTGTATCCACTTATGACATCTACTAAACTCATGAATTGGTCAACTCATTCAACATACACGCTTCCCAGAGAACAAGCTAGTTACTTAGTTAGCAGCATTCTATCAGCAAGGCAAAATAATAAATTGAAACATCTGTTGCCTGTGATTTTTCCATCTATTTCTCCAATGAACCAGGGATGATATAAAAACAGAAACTACTGGAGAGCCTCCTCAGGTCTGTCAGCATCTGTGGAGAGAGAAACAGAGTTAATGTTTTGAGTTCGGTGACCCTTCTTTACAACTGGGTCTAATGGTTGGTCTGCTGGCCATCTGCACTGAGAGTTGGGAATATTGTAGAAGATTGTATATGAATAATGAAAAACTTATATTTCTATCTCACCTTATATAGAGTAGAGAGGCTGGATAAATATTTTTGAGCTTTATTTGATAAATTTTAGGAAACAGAATAATTATGCAGCGTTGTTCTGGGGAGAATTATTAGGGAAGATAAAATCAATTAAATTGTTCATGGCCTTTGGAAACTAATTTGGCTAATAAAAAATGTCTTCATGATCCATTGTTTTTGTCCATTTATTTCTCAATGAATTTCATTTCCCTTTTCTTTAAGATGTTCTAAAAATATACTTCTAAAAATATTTTCTTTAGCTATCCTTATTGAACATGCATTTTGTGCCTCATCCTGAGAGACACAACGATTAGATCACTAAGGTCTCATTCATAATTCACTGTCAGCAGGTGTTCTTGAAGGGATCATAGAATGATATAGGATTCAGGAGGCCATTCTCTCCATCATATCTCCAACAGGTCTTTGATAGAATTAAGATTTGAACATACAAAACCACGAGCCTGCTTGAAATGTGAATCCATTGGACAGAGTGCAGAAGCAACTTACAAGAATGGCTCCAAGAATGAGCAACTTCAGTGAATGAGGATGGACTGAAGAATTTGGGACTGTTCTCCTTGAAGAGGAGAAGGTTGAGAGGAGATTGGCTGGAGGTTTTCAAAATCATGAGCATGCTGGACAAAATATATATGGAGAAGCTTTTCCCACTCATAAAAGGAACACGAAGAAGAGGGGCATAGTTTGAAAGTGATGTGCAAATGAGGCAATGCTGGTGTGAGTAAAAAAATCTTTCTCGTTCAGTGAATAGTAAGGGTATGGAGTGCATTGCCTGGAAATGTGGTGGAGGCAGCTTCAATGGAGGCATTCATGAGGGAAATGGATGATTAATTGAAAAGAAATGGTATGCAGAGATATGGGGGATAAGCAGGAGATTGCCACAAAATTATAGAGCAGACGCAGGCACGATGGGCTCAATGGCCTCCTTTTACACTGTCACAGTTCTCTGATTCTACCTTTCAATAAGATCATGGCTGACCTGTTTGCCACCCAAACTCCATAAATTCTTCTAGCCCTCACAATCTTCCATTCCCCTACCAAACAAGAATCTATCCACCTCTGTATTCAAAATATTCACTGACTCCGCCACCACTACCTCCTGAGATGGAGACCTCCAAAATCGCACAAAGATTTCTATCCTGATAGGGTGACTTCTAATTTTAGAACAGAGCCCCCTAGTTCTGGACTAACCCACAGCCACCTTAACAAGATCATTTAGGATCTTATACACTTCAATCAATTTTCCAATTCTACATACTCCCCATTCTATCCCCATTTCTTTGCAAATATTTCCCTTTCTATTATTTATCTGAGATCCTTTTAAAAGTTACTGGATCTGCTTCCAAGTCATCTGTTCCAGATCTTAACCATTTGTTGTGTGAAACAGTCTCCCCATATGCTGCTGATTCTTTTGGCAATTCTTTCTGCAAAGGGATGGGAGAGATGTCAGCTCACTTTGTATTTGAGAGACGCCTTATGGCCTCCTGAAAGCTCAGACAAAGACTGCTCAAAATGAAGGTTGGCAGAGTTAAATGGCAAATGGCTTGAGAACTCACACACATCACACCAGCAAGCTATCTACACACAAAGCTAATGTCGATAATGTTAAACTGATAGCTTGTTCTGAATAGTCATCTAAAGGTTTACTAATACAGAGGCTATGCCAAGGGAATAATTTCTAGCTTAATTTAATTACTTGATTCTAGCCTTGTATTTCTTTGTTAGATTATTTTGCCACACCGACACTTCTCCATGTTGTGTATCCTCTACTTTAATCCCTGGCCTTGCTGTACTGATTACAGCCCCTGTTTATTAAATTGAGCTGCACATAAGTTTGCTTTGGGTGTTACCAGAAGAAGTTGCCTGTAAGATATTCATTGACACTGAAAACTGCAAACAGAACAGCACTGCTGAAATTTCACACAACACCAGCATTAAGAATTCCAGCACAGGCAGTGAAACATGCAACATATCAGCATCCAATATTTCAATGCAGCAGTTAAAACTGTTTCTCAGTATGCAGGAACCATTCACTTAGCCTGCTGCATCAGCTACAGATGAGATTATAGGCTCTTTAATCTCATGTTAATAGCCCACAAATCATGACAAATCAAACAACTGCACCTCCCAGTCGCGAACCATTTCAACTCCCCGTCCCACTCCTCAGACGACATGTCCATCCTGGACCTCCTGCAGTGTCACAACGATGCCGCCCGAAGGTTGCAGGAACAGCAACTCATATTCATCTTGGGAACCCTGCAGCCCAATGGTATTAATGTAGACTTCACAAGCTTCAAAATCTCCCCTCCCCCTACTGCATCCCAAAACCAGCACAGCTCGTCCCCACCTCCCTAACCTGTCCTTCCTCCCACTTCAAGCCCCACCCCCATCTCCTACCCACTAACCTCATCCTGCCTCCTTGACCTGTCTGTCCTCCCTGGACTGACCTATCCCCTCTCTAACTCCCTACCTACACTCACCTTCACAGGCTCTAACCCTGCCTCTTTGACCTGTCTGTCTCCTCTCCACCTATCTGCCCCTCTATCCATCTTCTATCCGCCTCCCCCTTCTCCCTATTTATTTCAGAATCCCCTTCCCCTCTCCCATTTCTGAAGAAGGGCCTAGACCCAAAACGTCAGCCTTCCGAGATAAAAGGTACTGGAGATGCTGGAGAATCCGAGATAACAAGGTGTGGGGCTGGATGAACACAGCAGGTCAAGCAGCATCATAAGAGCAGGAAAGCTTGACGTTTCGGGCCTAGACCCTTCATCAGAAATGGGGGAGGGGGAGAGGGTTCTGAAATAAATAGGGAGATAGGGGGAGGCGGATAGAAGATGGATAGAGGAGAGGATAGGTGGAGAGGAGGCAGACAGATCGAAGAGGCAGGGATGGAGCCAGTAAAGGTGAGTGTAGGTGGGGGGGTGGGGAGGAGATAGGTCAGTCCAGGGAGGACGGACAGGTCAAGGGGGTGGGATGAGGTCAGTAGATAGGAGATGGGGGTGGGGCTTGAGGTGGGAGGAGGGGATAGGTGAGAGGAAGGACAGGTTAGGGAGGCGGGAACGAGCTGGGCTGGTTTTGGGATGCGGTTGGAGGAGGGGAGATTTTGAAGCTTGTGAAGTCCACATTGATACCATTGGGCTGCAGGGTTCCCAGGCTGAATATGATTTGCTGTTCCTGCAGCCTTCGGGTGGCATCACTGTGGCATTGTAGGAGGCCCAGGATGGGAGTCGTAGGCAGAAGCGCTTCTGGAGGGTCTCAATGTTCTGAATGTAGATATTGTCACGGTTGGGGCCAAATTGGGAAGGCTTGAATGTGGATTGTAGTCCATTGGGGATGATCTGGTTGGATTGTAGTCCATTGGGGATGATCTATCCTGGGCCTCCTGCAATGCCACAGTGATGCCACCCGAAGGCTGCAGGAACAGCAAATTATATTCAGCCTGGGAACCCTGCAGCCCAATGGTATCAATGTGGATTTCACAAGCTTCAAAATCTCCCCTCCCCAACTGCATCCCAAAACCAGCCCAGCTCATCTCTACCTCCCTAACCTGTCCTTCCTCTCACCTATCCCCTCCTCCCACCTCAAGCCCCACCCCCATCTCCTATCTACTAACATCATCCCGCCCCCTTGACCTGTCCATCCTCCCTGGACTGACCTATCTCCTCCCTACCCCCCCACTTACACTCACCTTTACTGGCTCCATCCCCGCCTCTCCGACTTGTCTGCCTCCTCTCCACCTATCCATTCCTCTATCCATCTTCTATCTGCCTCCCCCTCTCTCCCTATTTATTTCAGAACCCTCTCCCCCTCCCCCATTTCTGATGAAGGGTCTCGGCCCGAAACGTCAAGCTTTCCTGCTCCTATGATGCTGCTTGGCCTGCTGTGTTCATCCAGCTCCACACCTTGTTATCTCATGACAAAGGGACAGCTTTATTTTTAATTCTAACAGACCTATACCTGCAGTGACCTTGCATTTCAAAGGCTAAAGATGAAAGGTAGGAATTTTCTGCTCAAGGCAAATATGATCAGGGACCTCTCCATGTTTCAAAAGGAGTAAAGGGTAAATTTCAACTCTTCTGTAACAGAGGGAGCTGTAATGGGAAGTGAGAAAATATAGGGGCAGCTCTGTGTGCATTGGTTCCCCATTTTAACCTCAATGGTCACTGTGAGGCTATTACTGGATTCCCTCAGGGAACCAGGGCCCTAAGTTTTACACGGGCTGCCCAATGGCAGTTTGACCTGGTCTTAAGGCTGGGCGCTGGGGGCAATGGGGTGGGTATTGGGGCGGGGGGCTGTGAAGGGGGTTGCCTTGCAGCTAAAGCTGTCAGGAAGCTAACGTAGGACTCCATAGTAAGTTAACAAAGTAACTTAAAGGAGATGCCGAAGCAAATTATTGCAGATGCTGGAAGCTGTACTGAAAACAAAAAAGTGCTGGAAATCACAGTGGGTCAGGCAGCATCTGTGGAGAGAGAGCAAGGTAACATTTCAGTCTGGACAACTCTCCATCAGAGCTCAAGTGAAATGTGGAGGGAGCAACATTTACACAATAGTGGGGTGGGGTGGCGGGGTGGAAGTGGACTGCTGGGGGAGAAATAAGGGGCGTTGGTTGAGCAGATTAAGGGATCAGAATGAGATGCCCCATTCCAGCAGACAATAAGGAAGCAGCTCAAAAACAGAAGTTGCTTGAAAAGCTGAGCAGGTCTGGCAGTATCTGTTAAGAAAAATCAGAGTTAATGTTTTGGGTCCAGTGACCCTTCCTCAGGAAGCAGTTGACTGGCAGGAGTCAAATCTAATTAATGTTGCCATCAGCAGCCACCTTGTTCAGACTGTGAGTTAAAATAAAAAAGGAAAAGTCAACAGAGAATTAAATACTAAAGCTATTTTTTGGGGTGAGTCATAGGACTTCTAAACCAAAAATGATATTTCTTCAAAATAGCCAGAAGAAGGATTATTACATTGCATTCACAGCACAGGAACAGGCCTCCAGCTGAGCTATCAATGAAGCATACATTTATAATGGAATTTTTTTTTGTGAAATGCCTTCAAAAGATTCAATACAATTCCCAGAACTAAATTAACTATTTATGATCGTGAAAGCAAAATTAACAGCACAGAATGCAAACTTGAAAACATCCCATCAGGAAATTGCCAATTCAGTCTACTGTGGGAGAAAGGAAAGAACATCCTGGGGATCTGTTTGTGAGTCTGTTACCAGAAGTTTTGACTCCATTTCTAATCACCTATTCTAATTATAAATCTATGACATGGAAGGAATAATGAGTTACATCAATGAAGGTGTCAAGCATCTTCCAAAACACCTAACTTCTGGATAGCTATGAATTGAACAATTCTCAAAGTGACATTACAAATTAACTTTGGCACTAGATTCATCAATTTAAAATTCACGTCCCCGTGTTTGAATTCATCTGCAGCCCTTGCTTCATATGAGCTCCATATAACTATTTCCCCAAACTCTCTAAATTAAAAACAGAAACTGAACACGTCTGACAGTGTGCCCAGAGAGAGAAGTAGCATTAACTTTTCCACCCAATGAGACTTCTTTGGGACTGAAGAGAGGTGGGGAGTCCTGGGATTCCAATTCTCTATTGCCCTGAATCAAGTCTCCTGTGCATCTTCCTCTCTTTTCATCCCAACACTTTGGTGGCTGGGCCTTCAGCTGCTTTCGCCCATGTTCTACAATTCTCTCCCTGTTAAAGCCCTTTATACAATCCACTCTGCAACCTTCTCAAACACTGCCCTAAATCCAAGCTTTCCAATCAAATGTTCGTTCCCTCATCTTCCTTCTCTGCTTCAGAGTCCAGGGTATGATAAAGATACTGGAAAGTACGCTGAGGCATTTTCCTATGTTACAGACTCTATGAATGTAAATTACATGGTAAATTTTGTTAAAGAAGAATGATTTTTTTTCTGAGTAGGTGTGTGGAACAGATGTCAGCAAGATATCATTCAGTCATTTATGACCATGTATTTATCTCCCAAGATGGTCGCTGAGTAGGACTCCTCAGCTGGAGCTCATCTGTTCCATCCATTTCTTTCCTTCTTATTTCTCTTTTCTTTTCTATTTGTATCTTTTTTATCCTTCTTTCTTTTTGGCGATGTCCTGAACACCTGGCCTCAGTGTGGACTCAGTGTGGCAATCTCTCAGCTCGTGTGGTGGTATCTCGGCTCTGCATAATGTTTCCTTGCTGGCCCGGCGTGGCAGTCTCTCAGCTTTTCGTAGTAGCCTCTCGACCCGGCGTGGCAGGCTCTCAGCTTAATGTAGCAGCCTCTCGACCCAGCGTGGTCTCTCAGCAGACCGGTGTGTCCTCAGCATGGACTTCCAGCTTTGAGATGATTCCACAGCAGCCTCCCGACCTTGAGACCCTCTCGTGAAGCCCACTGCTGTCTGCAGTCAAGGCCCATTATGGACTAGAGGATTAAAAGGATTAAGGGGTTAAAAAGACTGTTATTCTGAACTTTTTATTTCATTTTTCTATTTTGTTTTACCTAAGAATTTGTACTGAGGAATCTGTACCTAGGTTCCTTGTACCAAAGATGGCACCGTAACTGGCAACTTGTAAACTTTTCACCATACTCATTTCAGAACATGTGTTAACAAAACTAACTCTAATTCTAAATCTAAGTGTGTGTGAACAACCGACAGGACCTTGATCAGATGGGCCAATGGGCTGAGGAGTGCCAAATGGAGTTTAATTTTGACAAATATGAAGAGCTGCATTTTGGAAAGAACTGTCTTTGGAGTACAGGTTCATAGTTCCTTGGAAGTGGAGTCCCAGGTAAACAGGATAGTGGAGAAAGTGTTTGGTACGCTTGCCTTTATTGGTCAGTGCATTGATGGTAGGAGTTGGGAGGTCATGTTGCGCCTGTACAGGACACGGGTTAGGCCGCTTTTGGGATACTACATTCAATTATGGTCTTCATGCTACAAGAAGGATGTTATAAAACATGAAAGCATTCAGAAAAGATTTACAAGATATTGCCAGGGTTGGAGGGTTTGAGCTATAGGGAGATGCTGAACAGACGGGGGGCTATTTTCCCTGGAGTGTCAGAGGCTGAGGGGTGACCTTATTGAGGTTTATAAAATCATGAGGGGCATGATTAAGGTAAATAGACAAGGTCTTTTCCTTGGGGTGGGGAAGTCCAAAACTAGAGGGGCATAGGTTTAAGATGAGAGTAAAAGGATTTAAAAGGGACCTAAGGGACAACTTTTTCACACAGAGGGTGGTGTGTGTATGGAATGAGCTGCCAGAGGAAGTGGTGGAGACTGGCACAGTTACAACATTTAAAAGGCATCTGTACGGGTCTATGAATAGGAAGGGATGTGGGCCAAATGCTGGCAAACGGGACTAGATTAATTTAGGTTATCTGGTCGGTGTGGATGAGTTGGATTGAAGGATCTGTTTCCATGCCGTACAGCTTTAAGACTCTATAACTCAATGTGTGTTACTGGCCAAAGCCTCTCAGCTGACATGTCACAGACTGATGGGAAGCCTGAACGATGTACCCAGTACTGGCGTTAATGCTTCAATATGAACCATATGGTACATCTCTGAATGACACTTCCACTTAGAGGCCTGAATTGGGAGGAATTGAAGACCAGGAAGATTGCAAAATGTGATGACAGCTCAACATATGTAAAGAAGTTTTTGCAATTAATATTACTTTTCTTTTAATCTGCCTTTGATATCATGGAAGAATCCCTACCGTGTGGAAAGAGGCCCTTCGGCCCAACAAGTCCACACCAAACCTCAGAGCATCCCAACCAGACCCACCTAACCTACACCTCCCTGAACACTAGAGGCAATTTAGCATGGCCAATCCTCCTAACCTGCACATATTTGGACTGTGGGAGGAAACCAGAGCACCCAGAGGAAACCCACGCAGACATGGGGAGAACGTGCAAACTCCACACAGGCAGACACCTGAGGCTGGAATTGAACATGAGTCACTGGTGCTGTGAGCCACCGTGCTGCCCATCAGAGTTTAACGTTTCGGGTCCAGTCACCCTTCCTCAGAACGGAGGAAGGATTCTGAGGAAGGGTCACTGGACCCAAAACGTTAAACTCTGCCTTTTTCTTCACAGATGCTACCAGACCTGCAGAGCTTTTCCAGCAACTTCTGTTTTTGTTATGGATGTAATATTAATTAGGTGCCATGGGGAAAACATCTGCTTCCCAGCTAATGGCTTAGATGCCAGCAATAACTCAATGTGATCATTGCAACCACTTACAAGGAAGATCTCAGAGCTGAGTTTATGAATTTCTTCTGGCTGCACCAGAATGAAGAATCTAATGCAATGCAGCTCTGTACTCTCTGAGGGAGCTGCAAGGGGATCAGAGAAGAGTCCAGTGGATCTGGAGGGGTTTGACAAATGCCAGGTGCCAGTGTCCGTGGATGAGGGGTGGGTGAGGCTGGTGCCCATGGATCATGCCCTGAAATGCTGTTTGGGGCTGAGTGACCAGGAGGTCCCTCACAGCCAGTGGGGAGCTGGAGTTACCAGGTCCCCACTCTGACTGCCGCGTGGAGAATTCTCAACATCGAGCTTAGTCAGCTCATTTGTTACGGTAGAACATAGAACGTAACAGCGCAGTACAGGCCCTTCGGCCTTCAATGTTGCGCCGACCTGTGAAACCACTCTGAAGCCCATCTAACCTACACTATTCCATTATCATCCATATGTTTATCCAATGACCATTTAAATGCCCTTAAAGTTGGCGAGTCTACTACTGTTGCAGGCAGGGTATTCCACGCCTTTACTACTCTCTGAGTAAAGAACCTACCTCTGACATCTGTCCTATATCTATCACCCCTCAATTTAAAACTATGACCCCTCGTGCTAGCCGTCACCATCCAAGGAAAAAGGCTTTCACAGTCCACCCTATCTAATCCTCTGATCATCTTGTATGTCTCTATTAAGTAACCTCTTAACCTTCTTCTCTCTAAAGAAAACAGCCTCAAGTCTCTCAGCCTTTCCTCATAAGACCTTCCCTCCATACCAGGCAACATCCTGGTAAATCTCCTCTGCACCCTTTCCAATGCTTCCACATCCTTCCTATAATGCGGTGCCCAGAACTGTACGCAATACTCCAAGTGCGGCCGCACCAGAGTTTTGTACAGCTGCAACGTGACCTCACGGCTCCGAAATTCAATCCCTCTACCAATAAAACCTAACACATCGTACGCCTTCTTAACAACCCTATCAACCTGGGTGGCAACTTTCAGGGATCTATGAGCATGGACACCGAGATCTCTCTGCTCGTCCACACTACCAAGAATCTTACCATTAGCCCTGAACTCTGTTTTCTTGTTACTCCTTCCAAAGTGAATCACCTCACACTTTTCCGCGTTAAACTCCATTTGCCACCTCTCAGCCCAGCTCTGCAGCTTATCTATGTCCCTCTGTAACCTGTAACATCCTTCCGCACTATCCGCAACTCCACCGACTTTAGTGTCATCCGCAAATTTACTAACCCATCCTTCTATGCCCTCATCCAGGTCATTTTTAAAAATGACAAACAGCAGTGGCCCCAAAACAGATCCTTGCGGTACACCACTAGTAACTGAACTCACGGATGAACATTTCCCATCAACCACCACCCTCTGTCTTCTTACAGCTAGCCAATTTCTGATCCAAACCGCTAAATCACCCTCAATCCCATGCCTCCAAATTTTCTGCAATAGCCTACCATGGGGAACCTTATCAAACGCTTTACTGAAATCCATATACACCACATCAACCGCTTTACCCTCATCCACCTGTTTGGTCACCTTCTCAAAGAACTCAATAAGATTTGTGAGGCACGACCTTCCCTTCACAAAACCATGTTGACTATCCCTAATCAAATTATTCCTTTCTAGATGATTATAAATCCTCTCTCTTATCATCCTTTCCAACACTGTACCCACAACCGAAGTAAGGCTCACTGGTCTATAATTACCAGGGTTGTCTCTACTCCCCTCCTTGAACAACGGGACAACATTTGCTATCCTCCAGTCTTCTGGCACTATTCCTGTAGACAATGACGACATAAAGATCAAAGCCAAAGGCTCTGCAATCTCATCCCTAGCTTCCCAGAAAATCCTAGGATAAATCCCATCCGGCCCAGGGGACTTATCTATTTTCACACTTTCCAGAATTGCTAACACCTCCTCCTTATGAACCTCAATCCCTTCTAGTCTAATAGCCTGTATCTCAGTATTCTCCTCGACAACATTGTCTTTTTCATTGTGAATACTGACGAAAAATATTCATTTAGCGCCTCTCCTATCTCTTCAGACTCCACGCACAACTTCCCACTACTGTCCTTGACTGGCCCTAATCTTACTCTAGCCATTCTTTTATTCCTGACATACCTATAGAAAGCTTTAGGGTTTTCCTTGATCCTACCTGCCAAAGACTTCTCATGTCCCCTCCTGGCTCTTCCTAGCTCTCTCTTTAGGTCCTTCCTGGCTAACTTGTAACTCTCAAGTGCCCTAATTGAGCCTTCACGCTCATCTTTACATAAGCCTCCTTCTTCCTCCTGACAAGAGGTTCAACTTCTTTAGCAAACCACGGTTCCCTCGCTCGACCACTTCCTCCCTGCCTGACAGGTACCGTGAGGTGTAGTTTTAATGAGTTGTTTGATAATCAACAATCCCCCTTAATTGGCAACTGGCTACTGTACAGTGAGAGACTCAGCAAAAGTGAAAAGAGAGGAAGCTCGTGGCTCCTGACATCAAATTGGGCTCAGGGGGCCTCTTGTTCTAATTCTGCCACAAATCTCACCACAGCTGGAACTCTATCAGATCCCATCCAGTGAATCTCCAGCACCAAATCATAAGCCTATCTCACGTTCTGGGTGATGAGGTAGTTTTCGTTGCTGTTGTCCAGGCTTACTGTTTAAGAGCAGGTCATTGTGAGACTGTGCTCTTGCATCCTCACATCTTTAGACATGTTTTAGCATATTACAACATAAGTTTACATTTATGTAATAAAGTTAAAGTACAAAGCAACAAAATAATTCAGCATCGATCAAGGAATGGCTTGTGATGAGAGAATTGATTGAGATCTGAGTTTTGAAGAGATTTCAAAGGTGGAGAGAGGAAGTCGGTCGGCGCAAAACATGAACTATAGCAATTCACCGATCCCCTAAACAAACACGTTCAAACATCACGTCATTTAGCTTTACCTTATTTTCACTCATTTTCTCAGACAGACAGAATTAAAGGCTCTGTTCTGATAAATGGTCAAACCAGCAACAGTTTGTGTGACATTCAACGAAGCGCTAAATTAGCATCTTATTTCTGACGCAACATTTTGCCCTAAACATTGTGCTCGCTGCCCTATTATTGTCTTAATAAGCATGTAGTGCGTGCTTAAGATGTTACTGTCTGTAGATTTTACAGGAAGAAATTATAGTCATGATTTGTTCACAGTATGACTCCAGTTCATCAGGTGCCGGGTATCAGTTGCAAATCGCCCGATCGTGAAATCTTTTGGCTAGTGTTTTGAAGTGAGGAGGATCATGCAATTGAAATTGTCTCCTCAGTGATAGTCTCGTTTTACCATGAGCCACTACATTTTTTAAATTCATTTTCTGGGATGTGAGCGTCGCTGGCTGGGCCAGCATTTATTGTCCATCCCTAGTTGCCCTTGAGAAGGTGGTGGTGAGCTGCCTTCTTGAACTGCTGCAGTCCACATGTTGTAGGTTGACCCACAATGATATTAGGGAGGGAATTCCAGGATTTTGAACCAACGACCGTGAAGGAATGGCGATATATTTCCAAGGCAGGATGATGAATGACTTGGAGAGGAACTTGGATATGGTGGTGTTCCCATACGTCTGCTGTCCTTGTCCTTCCAGATGGAAGTGGTTGTGGGTTTGGAAAGTGTTGTCTGAGGATCTTTGGTGAATTTCTGCAGTGCATCTTGTAGATAGTACACACTGCTGCTACTGAGTGTTGGTGGTGGAGGGAGTGAATGTTTGTGGATGTGGTGCCAAACAAGCGGCTGCTTTGTCCTGGATGGTGCCGAGCTTCTTGAGTGTTGTTGGGGCTGCACCCATCCAGGCCAGTGGGGAATATTCTATCACAGTCCCGACTTGTGACTTGTAGATGGTGGACAGGCTTTGGGGAGTCAGCAGGTGAGTTATTTGCAGCAGTATTCCCAGCTTCTGGCCCAGTCTTGTGGCCACTGTGTTTATGTGGTGAGTCCAGTTGAGTTTCTGCTCAATGGTAACCCCCAGGATGTTGATAGTGGGGGATTAAGTGATGGTAACACCATTGAATGTCAAGGAGCGGTGGTTAGATCGTCTCTTATTGGTGATGGTCATAGCCTGGCATTTGTGTGGCACGAATGTTACTTGCCACTTTTCAGCCCAAGCCTGGATATTGTCCAGATCTTGTTGCATTTGCACACGGACTGCTTCAGTATCTAAGGAGTCACGAATGGTGCTGAACATTGTGCAACCATCGGCGAACATCCCCACTTCTGACCTTATGATGGAGGGAAGGTCATTGATGAAGCAGCTGAAGATGGTTGGGCCGAGGACAGTACCCTGAGGAACTCCTGCAGAGATGTCCTGGAGCTGAGATGATGGACCTTTCACAGCCACGACCATCTTCCTATGTGTCAGGTATGACTCCAACCATCGGAGCGTTTGTCCCCTGATACCCATTGATTCAAGTTTTGCTAGGCCTCCTTGATGCCACACTTGGTCAAATGCAGCCTTGATATCAAGGGCAGTCACTCTCTGGAATTGAACTCTTTCATCCACGTAGAGTATTATCCATTTAGTCGGTAGAGTATGCTGGTTCAGTGGCTGTACACTTGCCTTTGGGTTAGAGGGCTTGGTATGGAACTTTGATCTTCCCAAGCAGAGGTCAATGCATCAATTCAGAATGAGAAAACAGTGCACAGCAGGGTAGTGTGTGTCAGATAAATGTCAGTAACTTTCTCCTCTGATGGTGGGCTAGGGGAGAGGTGCTCAAAGCTTTAAAAAGTGTGAGGAAGCAAATGGGAAAGCACCTCAGCTGCACTTCCAGAATAAGTACCTCAGGAGCCTCATTTAGCCAGGGCTTATCACAACATCTTCAAGAGCAGAAATCAGCGGATTGATAGAGCATGCTCTGCTGAGAGAAATAAGCAATTAATCACTAAATAAATAAATAATATAACACTGTTCCTTCACTGTCGCTGGTTCAAAGGCATGGAATTCCCTCCCTAAGGACATTGTGGGTCAAACTACAGCACATGGACTGCAGCAGTTCAAGAAGGCAGCTCACCCCCACCTTCTCAAGGGGCAAATAGGGACGGGCAATAAATGCTGGCCCAGCCCACATCCAGTGAGTAAAGTTATTTAAGAAGATCTCTTTCCTTTATCCACTCCTTTATCTATCAAGATTGTCTAACAAAACCATTCTGGAGCTGTGCTCCTTAACTTTCATTTTCCAATGAGCATCACCTTGGTTACCATCAAAATTGGAAAACTCTCCAGCAGTGATGAAATTATTGGGTTCAAAGAGAATTAACTTGCTTTAGGATGACATGAGGATGTAAGAATCACCCTTTTTCTCTCACGTTCTGATTAGATTATACATGTAAAATGAACTGAAATGAGAGGGCAGGTATTGAAAGTGATTTGCAAAAGCAGCAAGGGTGATATGAGAAAAAACTTTCTCACTCAGCGAATAGTTAGGGTGTGGAGTGCACTGCCTGGAAATGTGGTGGAGGCAGGTGCAATTGAGACATTCAAGAGGCCAATTGACAATTATTTCAATAAAAATAATATGGAAGAAATGGGGAAAAAGTAGGAGATAGGCAATAGGTAGCGATGCTCGCTTGAAGAGCCAGTACAAACAGGATGGATTGAATGGCCTCCTTCTGCACTGTAACAATCCAGTGATTCTGAAAGAAATAAAAAGCTTCACCACAGCAGGACATCCCAAACAACTTTACAGTCAGTTAAGTCCTTTCGAATTTTAGGCAGTGCTACAATGTAGGAAACGCAGGATCTGATTTGTACACAGCAAGATTCCACAACTGGCAATGTGACCATGAGCAAATAATATAAATTGTGACGCTGATTGATCGTTAAATATTGTCGAGAATATCAGGGCTGGCTCCCCTGCTCTTTGAAATCATGTTGTGGGACTATTATTTCAACCTCAAGGTCTTGATTTAATATGTCAATTCTCAAATAAAAATCAGTACGTCCGCTCCTTCAGGCCAAATAGATGTATTAACCTGGGTTTATGCACATGGCATAGTAGTAAGAACTGGACTGGTGTAGCACTGGAACCCAACAACCTTCTCACTCAGAGATGGATAGGTTCTTGATTAGGAAAGAAACCAAGGGTTATGGAGAGAATGCGGGAAAATGGGGTTCGAGAAGCATATCAGCCAAGATTGACTGGCATAGCAGACACAATGGACCAAATAACCTAATTCTGCTCCTGTATGTTATGGTCATTTAGGGGCTGTCAGCTGAGGTCCAGCTTCCAGCCTGGCACCAAAGTGAACTCTGGCTTTATCATTCAGAGAGAATGATTGACCACAAACACTGTCATGGGGACCATTGGACAGACTGTTCTCCTTCAGACGTGGTATTAAACAGTTCAAACTGCGCTGAGTGATCGCTATCTGCATTTATCAAATCAGGTGACAATAGTCTACTGAGAATATGAGGAATGGCTTTGTACTAAACTGATTCTTCGCCTGACCCATAGTGATGTAGTTGATAAATTAGCGCAAGCCCTTTGGGACCATGAAAGTCAGAGTGATGGCTGTTTGTGTCAGCTGTTACCCCAAGCAGCTCAACTGAACATGCACTCATTCACTGAAGGCTGTGACTGGAACACAGATTTTGAAGAAATGTATGTAACATATCAAATGTGACCAGCCATCGCCTAAGGATTATTTTAAAATAAAAACTAAAATATGGCATGTTAAACAGCGCGATTGTAAATATTAACCTTACGTGAAGATTATCAATGTAGGTGAAAGTCTTGAAACACATGGTGCCTCAAGTGTTTATTTTGGAAGAAAATACCGTAATCACTAATTATTCCATGAATCTAACAGCTTGGGTGAATTTATCAGGTTGGCTAACCAGGCAGGTTATGTGGCTTCATGGGAGATTTTATCTCCACTAGAAAGAACCTTCGGTGTTCTCACCTCAACTCACAACTCACCCTGAAAATTCACACGTACACATTTCTACTTTGTGAGAGTCCAAACTAGGGGTAGCACATTGCGAAAGGTTCCCTGCTGTCACTCACAAAGGTTAAAAACTGAGCGCATGATCTGCCACTAGATCAAGTGGTCATAAAAACAAAGGTATAGACTTCATGATCAGTTTTCTGATTGGGAGGCAGTGGTGGGGGGGGGGAATGCAACAGGAACAAAAACAAAGTTGCTGGAAAAACTCAGCAGGTCTGGCAGCATCTGTGGAGGAGAAAACAAAGTTAACGTTTCGGGTCCGGTGACCCTTCCTCAGAACAACAGGATGCAACAGGACTCTGGCTAACCAATACTAGGCTCACATAGGGAAGGCGATGGCCTCGTGGTATTATCACTGGACTGTTAATCCAGTAGACCCAGATAATGTTCTGGGGACTTGGTTTCAAATCATGCAGCAGATGGTGGAATTTGAATTCCGTAAATATCTGGAATTAAGAGTCTAATGCTGACCATGAATCCATTGTGTATTGTTGGGGAAAAATCCATCTGGTTCACTGACGTCTTTGAGGGAAGGAAACTGCCATCCTTACCTGGTCTGGCCTACATGTGACTCCAGACCTACAGCAATGTGTTTGACTCTGAACTGCCCTCTGGATAATTAGGGGTGGGCAATAAATGTTATCTAGCCAGTGACGCCCTCATCCCATAAATGAATAAAAAAAAACAAAAATGTCTTGAATTTGCACAGTCAGCTTAATTTGTGTAATTGAAGGTAATTCTCAACACACATTAGACCTGTTTTAGGGATACACTGAAAATAGAGAAACTGGATGCCAGAAGATCATGTTTTAAAATATCCACAAGGATCACATATCAGAGGTGATGAGTAGAATTAAGGGGATTCGGTCGCTTAGATGTCAGTGGTTATTAAAGACCTTGGTGACAATGGTGGTAGGAGGGAAGGTAGGGAATCTTCCAGCTACCCAGCTCTACTCTGACTTTATCCATGGCCCGTGACACTTTGATGGTTAGGGGCTTGCCATGTGCCAGGATGTGTTATTAAGCAAGGATTGCAAGTCAAACCTCGTCAGCCTCACACTCACTAGAATCACAACAAAATGAATTTAAAACATTTGAGAACCCTCAAAATTGTTCAATTGCTCCTAACCATACTTTATGAATAATGGATCTTGGACACCATCTTTATAACTTAAACAAAAATTAACAATTTATTATCAGTAACTTTAGCTAAACACAGATAAACTATGAGGCAATTTAACTAATATCTATGATCTAAGCCTTTGATTATAAACCTCCATTCGTACAGCAACAGACATTCAGGCACAGTTAAGGGATAAACTAAGAATGAAAATAAAAGAATTGTAATTTGCTTGGTTGATAACCATTTCAATGATGGGTACCGGGCCCTCATGGTTCCTTGGATGATGGGCTGTATTGCAGGCATGTAGATTGATATATTTTGCTTGAATTCCAAAGTCACTGGTCAATATGAACAACTGGAGCCATCAGCCATCAGTCTTAGAGGTTGAAATTATTTTCTCAGAATGTTCAACAAGTTGATAACGGAAGAGAAATTGGAGAGCAAAACCAAAACCCAGCAGTATGGAGAGAGATAATAGGAACTGCAGATGTCGCAGAATCCGAGATAACAAGGTGTGGGGCTGGATGAACACAGCAGGCCAAGCAGCATCA
>JAHRHZ010000004.1:1513522-1579314 GCA_024137785.1 Ginglymostoma cirratum
GGAAAGCTTGACGTTTCAGGCCTAGACCCTTCATCGCCCGAAACGTCAAGCTTTCCTGCTCCTATGATGCTGCTTGGCCTGCTGTGTTCATCCAGCTCCACACCTTGTTATCCCAGCAGTATGGAAGCTTCTTTGGCAAAAACTGTCAACTGATCCAAACCCAGTCAGCACAAGTTCACAGTTTGCTTTGTTTTTCTTTTTCAATTTTCTCTGTGATTGGTTGGCCAAAACTCATCATCCCTTGATTAAACAATTCAATATCCAACCAGCTGCCAAACCCAAGCGGAGAATATTTTGGTGCCTAATCATCTACAATATACTTTGAGCAGTAATTAAACTGCATTAGCTTTCCAGGCCAGTTACCAATAGCAAATACCTATCTTTTATTCTCTCCTCTATTTAAATGAAACTGCTGTTTAAAGTTCAATTCTCAATTTCAACACACAGACACACATACACACACACATGCAGAAACAGACCGCACGCACACAGACACAAACAGACACACACACAGACACACACTCAAATACAGCATGCACACACACAGACAAACTCACACCCACATACACAGGAATACACACACACACACACACATGCACATAGACATACAAACACAGCACCCATTCACTTGCACACCCACACACACCCACACACACACACACACAATCACCCATGCATACACATGCACACACCCACAAACAGGCGTACATCCACATCCACACACCACACGCATACCCACACCCACCCACCCACACACACTCATAAATCTACCTCCTTCACTTTACACATAGATAAGTCCAACCTCTTACTTCAGCATCATTTAATTTGCAATAACTCTTCGCCTACTAATCTCTTCCTCAGGTATGTCATCATTTTTGCAGAACATGAGGCACAATGTCTGCCAGATGGGTAACATCACATTGCATTCCTCTCTTAAACAGGTACTACTGCCAAACTGGTTCCTACAGTGTGTCTGTAACAACGAGAGGTATACCACATGATACTGTTCGAGATTATTTGTGAGAAAGCATGAAGGGTTTGACAGCATCTGTGCCTCTTTTAATCCAAAACTGGTTTCATTCCCTCTCAAATCAAGTTATTTAATTCATTTTTATGCAAAATTTAATTTTGATATCTCAGCGCACTGAACACATTGAGTAGCCTGCGACTATCTATTTAAACAGAAAAGGACTAACCTCTCACCCATTGGCAAACTATTGCTTTAATTGAACCACCCTGTTCAATACAAATAAAACTGAGCACATTCAATCAATCAGTTTGCAATTTGATTTCAGTTTGCAAACAGCAGACTTTAGCAGGATCAATAGAAGTCAGATGTGTAAGTGTGGAGGCTGTAATAAGCTCCCAGTGTAGGCTTTTGGAAATCAATGGAATGTTTAATTGTCTGTGGTAAAATTACAAAACTGCATGCCATCATCTATAATCTGCATTAGAGATTGTTTTTCAAACATTTATGTAAAACCAATATCACAAATATGAATGCCACAAAGCTTCATGTTGTCTCCGAGATGAATCCCAATAATCATTTTGCATCAAACATTGAACTAACCAAACAAAAGGAAAGACAGATTTGTTTGCTGACTTTTTTTAGAAATACCCATGAGTAGTGATGATTCAAAGCACATGTCGCTGACTATGGACCAAATCTATTAAAAATCTGAAAATTGATGTTTCCTATGGAATCCTGACAATACATTGGTGGACAGGAAATACCTTTTGTTGAGGCAGTGCCAACAAAGTTAGTATAATCTTATAGTTCGGTGATTGTTTCAAATGCTGATTTTAGTAACAAACTTGGAAAATAATTATTGATGTAAGAAGTCTTTTCCTTATCTTATCATTATTACTCATTGCAGTAACTGCTGAAATTCATGGCCTTTGCTAGTTGCCCTTGAGGTAGTGGTGGTGAAGGTGGACCATACTCTGAAGGTGCTGCAGTCTACGCACTGAAAATCCTTGCACAGGGCTGTAAGGGACAGTGCTCCAACATATTTACCCAGCAACAATTAAATTGCGGTATAATTTACCCAACGTGATAGATGGTGTCTGGTGGCAGACTAGAAGATGCTTATGGTTCCTTATGGCTGTTGCCATTTGTTTTAGGATTGGGGTCACCATTGAAGGAAGATCTGCAGAATGATCCAGTCTAATCCTTTAATCCAAGGCTTCCTTTATCCCAGTCCCTTCAGTGGTGGCCCTGTAGGTAATTCTTACCTGCTCTACTCTAACACTCACCTGGATGTAGGCATGGTCAAATCATTCAAGCTCTTTGCACTGGATTGTAGCAATAGACGGAATATGAAGTGTTGCTTCTCACTCATTCCCCATCTCAGCGTGTTCTTTCTCAGAGTTCTCTGCTTCTGTCATGGTAATGTTATCAGTTACATCACTAACTAATTAATACTAAATACTCACTTGGCACCTTTGTCCTTCCAGGTGCTGGATAATTCATCGATAGGATGCTGTTGAACATCAAGGAGTAAATTTCCTGGCCATGAAGTTGTTTGGAACAAGTACTGGGAGAAATATAAACGGAGCTGTAGGTTCACCATCACTGTTGCAGAAAGACTTATTTTGATTTGAATGTGAGAAACACAGCTACAGATTTACTTGTAGAGTTCTACAAACAGCAATAAGGAGAACATAGAGTAGGGTGTTTCAGTGATGTCAGTTGAGTGATCAATGTTGATAAGGACTCTAGGGAGAAAACCCTTATGCTTCTTTGAAAAATCTGCAGAGAAAAGAAATGGGGCCTCAGTTTAACATCTCATCAGAATGACATCACCTTCTGTCAGGCTACCTCACATCTACAATTCCACTCTAGGTCTACAATCTGCATCCCTTCAGGAGGGATTAGCACCGATCATATCAGATATGCTCCAATCAACCTGAAATTACCGACTTTGTGCTGTGATACTGTTGGCCAGGGAAGTGCACTTTAGCTACGCAGCCTCTGAAGTCTTTGTACTGTCCTCATCCTGGTGGGTGTAAGGCCAGAAGTGTTTAGCAATGAGATGTTATCGGTCTAGCACATTGTTCATCCCTGAACATCAAACTGGCATTGGAGAGTGGAGAAGTTATCTTCCCTGGAGACCTGTTAATCATTGGGTTCAGAGTTAGAGGCAGAAAGCAAAGGAGCTGGGACGCAATACTCCAGGATGCAGCTTAGAGTAAATTGCATCGAGACCGTTTTAATTTCCATGGGCAGGTTTCCATCATTGACCACTTTAATGAGTAGTACACCTCTGTGGGAGACCAGTGAGTGTAGGTCTAAGCTTCTCTGCAAGTATGATGCGATTACAAGCTTAATTTCCACATCCACTCATAGGCATTTAAATCTACACAGGAATTAAAGCCTATTTTTGAACGCTGTTGATTTCTTGCTTTTTAATCAAGAAATCAAAATGCAGGAGCCGAAAACCATAGTGAAGAACTCCACTGAGGTTAAAAATAAAACATTAATCTTGGTGTTCCAACTCTACTGCCAGGAGAAGACATTGGAAAGATGTTTTTCTAAAAAAAAGCTCAATTGAGTTTTGTCAATCTCAAGTGGCTACATTCACAGAACAGCACAGATACAAAGCGTGGTTTGATGTTTGCATGAATAGATTCCCTCACAAAGTGGACGTTAGTTTCAAAATTCCAGCGAGCATTGACACTTCTTCACTGGGGAGACAGTTTGTTTTCACGTCAGCTATGCATAACTGCTGAGTAAGGTGCAGGGGAATGGAGCCAGTTTTATTGCCAGGCAGACTGGAGAATCAGTGAAAAATGTTGTAGGGACTATTCTGTGGTCCAGTGTAAGGGGAAATGTGTAATAACGTCCATAGGAATAAAGGAAAGACAACATCTGTAGATATTGGTTGTGAACCTGCTCACTGAAAGAGCTTCCACCACCTCTACGGCAGAGAATTCCAAAGATTCACCAGCCTCTGGGTGAAGAATTTCCTCCTCTTCTCAGCCTTAAATGGTCTGTCTCTTATCCTGCGCTAATGTCCCCTCGTTTTAGATTCACTCATTGGGGGAAACATCCTAACCACATCTACCCTGTCACACCCTGCAGAAATTCAACCAGTTTCAATGAGACCACCCTCGGTTCCCAAAACTCAATAGAATACAGCTCCAGTTTCTTCTATCACTCTGAAAGGACAACCCTGCCATGCCAGAGTTTAATCTGGTGTATCTCTGTGGTACTCCCTTGATGGCAACTATATGATTCATTACATATTGAGGCAACTGAGTACTGTACATCAAGTAACAAAGTGCAGTCTTACCTAAGCGGTATGCAATTGCAGAAAGACAAGTTTAATTCTGCATTCAATCCCTCACAATGAAGGCTGACATACCATTTGCCTTTCTAATTGCCTGCTGCACGTCTCACACGAAGTTTTACTGTTTTCTGAGCGAGGACGTCCAGTTCTGTTTGGACATCAACACTTCCCAATCTCTCACCATGAAGGAACATTCTGCCTTTCTGCTTTTTTCTGCCTTCACATTTAGTCACATTATATTACATCTGACACGTTTTTGGCCCTTCTCTTAGATTGTCTACTTCGTCCGAACGACTCACATTCTCATGTAGTTTTGTGTTTTGTGTCTTTGATTTGATTTATTGTTGTCTCATGTACCTAAGTACAGTGAAAAGTTTTGTTTTGTGAGCAGTACAGGCAGATCAAAGCAAACAAGGACATACAGATCACAGGGTGCTTAAACAGAGTGAGGCATATAATGTTATGGCTGCACAGGAGGTGCACAAGGACAGACTTAGAATTTAGGTTTAAATGTGTGGAATGGTTATAAGAAATGTGGGAATAAAATCTGCTGGACAGAGCTCGCTAGGAGTCACCCAGTATTGGAGCCATCTTGAACAAATTTCAGCATGTTTGGGAATTTTACATTTGTTCCTGACATCTAAAACATTTGGGAGCAAATTACTGCAGATGCTGGAATTTGAAAACAAAAAAATGCTGGAGATCACGTGCTGTGGGTCAGACAGCATCCATAGAGAGAGGCCAAGCTAATGTTTCGGGTCTAGATGACTCTTCATCAGAGCCGAAACAAAGTGTGGAGGGGGCAGCGTTTATGCTATAGTTTGGGATGGGGAGATTGTGGTGGTGGGGTTAGAGTGCTGGTGGAGAAAGGATGTTGATAGTTCAGATTTAGTGATCAGAATGTGAGAATTGCAGAACAATGGTGTGTCTATCTGTCAGACTGGAAATGACAGACAGTCCCACTGGGATAGGGCGAGGGGACAGAGAATGTAACAAGTAAAGCTAAAACAAAGGGAAGGAATGGGAGTTGATTCACAATTTGAATGCTGGACTCATGGACGTATGATCAATCCCAAGGCAAAATTCTCCAAATTACTTCAATTCCAGAGAGGACTCTGAATCATCAAGCTCCAAGTAAGGAGGGGTGAACTGCCTTCTCTTCTTTACTCCGACATCCCCTCGGATGGTAAAAGTTAATTTACAAACCATTCCCTCCCTTTCTCACAGAACTTACATTTTTGAAAGAGCCAGTTTAACTGGGCTATCTTGTGTTAACAAAAGGATGAGTTTACTAGTTACTAAAACAAGAAAAAAATGATATTAAACACTAGCACAGGTTTAGAAATGAGAAGCAAGTCCTCAAAAAGATCAGGACAAGATACATGTTAAATAATATACAAAATAATTGCTGGGTCTTTCAGGGAGATAGGGAATGCTAATAATTGAGCTGTCAATTTTGAGATTCTTGTCTTCGCAGGGTTAGCTGAAATTCTTTTATCTTATTTCCCTCTGACTAACTCTTTGACTGGTTGCCACAGCCAGAGGAAGAGAGTCCTTTTCTGCAGTGATGGCTGCATGGTTCTTTCATTGTGACTTTGAGACCACACTGCAGCTCCACCTCAGGCCAGGCCTCACGGGTACCTTAGCCCACTACCGTACTCAGAACAGGGTTCAAATTTGCTTTTAACCCCTGTGCCTGTTACTCTTGAAACAGGAAGTGCAAACTTGTCTCTCATGTAGACATCTATCTTTTCTGCCCTCATGTTCACAGTCTGAGATACTCACAGGAGAGGACATGTAGGCTGGATAAGAAAGAAGTGAGTTTAATAAGGCAGAGTACAATATATTTTAATGCAAAGAGCCTATGGTGAGACAATGGTGCTTAGGGCACAGATAGGCATGTATTTTCATAGCTATAACCAAGATTTAGCAAGCATTTTAACTTGGAATTCCATCTCAGTTTTTCTCCTCTCTGAAATACTTGTCAGGATTCCATCCCCTTGCCCACTGAGTTTAAATCCATCCTAACAACATTAGCAAACATCCTCGTGAGGATGTTGTTCCTGCTCCAGTTCAGATGTAACCTGTACAAAATGTACAGGTCTCACTTCCCCCAGAAGCAGTCCCAATGACTCAGGAATCTAACTGCCTCTCTCCTGCACTCTTTCTCCAGCCTCACATTGACCTGTTCTATCACTGCGTTCCTACACTCACTACTCAATGGCACTGGGACCAATCAAAATATTACTACCTTTGAAGTCCTACTTTTCAAATTCTTACCTAACCTCCAGAAATCTACCAAAGGGGATCATATTTCTCTTTTATCTTTTGTCTTTAGTCGCAGTATGAATTATAACTTCTGACTGTTCACCATCCCCCTTCAGAATTCTCTGCTGCCATTCTGTGACATCCTTGACCCTAGCACCATCCTGGAGTCACGTTTACAACTTCAGAAATGCCTGTCTCCTCCCCTCATTAACAAACCCAACAACACCACCTCCCCCCCACCCCACACCCCCACCCACACTTCGATTCCTCTATCCAATCTCCCCTTCTCCACATCCTGAGCAGCTGGTCCATGCACAGCACTACTGCTTTAACTCTGTCAGCCTGCACAGAGAAACCGTTATCCTCGCCATTTCCAAAGCACAAAAAACAAATTACAAGTGAGACGCACTACCAGCCTAGACCTCTCCTTCTATCTGACTGTCACCCATTCCCTCTCTGGCTGCACTTCCTGAAATGTGCCGCTATTACAAACTTCAGAGTCTCCTGAAAGCCTCATCGTGTCCCTATCTACTGCCCAAACCCCAAAACACAGAGCTTGTGTTACAGCAGCCAGAGAGACCTTCCTCACATGCTCATCCCGATCACGAGTGGCAGCTCAGATTTCCATTCCAGGCTGTACAAATCATGAGCCTGAGCATTCCAGTCATACCTTCACTCAATCCAATATAGACTCTGGCTTTAATTTTACCCTTGCTCTGATTTAGGAAGAGACAAGAAAAATCTAATACTTGTTTATGTCAGACAACAACTAGAATTGCTTAACCCTATCAAATGAAGAATTATCATTTTGAATCTTTGAATTATTCATTATCTAAGCAAAGTTATTAGGCTTTACTTTAAATCTTAACTTAAGTAAACTATCCAGTCATAAAAGATGAGAAAAATACTCTCCAATTAGTTCCCTAACCTCTTGTAACATCACAATTTGAATTCTGTGTCTGGGACCTTACGCAGCTCCAACCCCAGCCTGTCTGTGTCTGGCACCTTCAGGTCTCCCTGGTCCTTTTAATCACACTATCCCCGTTCCCCAATACAACACAGCTCTGCTCCCTGTCTGTCTGCTTCAATCAGAAACCATCCTTCCTTCCATGTTCTACCCAAAGGTTTGCAGAGGACCCAAAACTCTGTCGTCTCTGCTGCACACTACAACCTTTTGTCTCAGTGAGGCTGCTGTCTCCTTCTGACTGAAATGTTCAACTGCTTCTGTCGTTGTTTTCAGATGTGAGCAATTTGCACCTTGTTCTAAATCAGGCCCAATCTGGACCATCAATCTCCATAGTAACCAAACTCTCTAGAACAAATGACTCTCTTAAGACTGCATTTTACCTTAAAGAGAGGGTTTAAAACATGATATTCTCATAAAGCATTCTGAATATATTATACATGAAAGATATAATATGCAATTTAGATCAGGACAGTGATAATGGTGGGTTTGCTGTTAATTGGAGGGTGCAGGTGTGCCTTTGATACGAGAAGTAAGAAAAATGCTCATAATCTAGAAAGAATATCTGGAAAGGCCCAAGGATACATGACACACTCCTATCAAGAAATAAGCTTCATGTCAAAATCAATCACAAGGTTCAGTTCACCTGATAACGGAATAGCTAGAAAGTTACACCCCATTTTTGCAATTTCAAAAAGCATGCACTGAATATGATCTGGATTTCAGTTGTTCTCTTCGAAAGTAAACTAGCTTTGTAAAACCTCTTTTCAAGATTACAAAAGGATTAATGTAATTAAAATACAATAATCCCTTAAAATCCTTTCTTTCAAATCTAGATTGTATATTCACTGATTTTCCAAGTGACTTATTCAGTCACAGTCATTTTATTAAAATCTGATGCAGGGTCTGATCAGGTTTGTCAGTCTCTCAGTGGAGGATAAAACAATAAAAAAACCATCATATCTGCCTTCCTCTCCGTTTCTGTATTGGAGCGGCAGTATAGTCAGTAACACTAGAACACAGGATTAAGACAATTGGCAAAAAAGCCAGAGATGTGATATGGACATTGTACTTTTACACAGCGAATTGTTATACTCTGCCTGATAGGATGGTTGAAAATTCAATACTGACTTTCAAAAGGGAATTGAATAAGGGGAGAATTTACAAGAATATTAGGAAAGGCAGGGAAGTGAGACAAATGAGGTAGCTCTTCCAAAGAGCTGGCGTTATCATGATGGGCTGAATGACCTCCTTCTCTGACTTAATCATTGTATGTTTTTACAAAATTGTAGGTAGCAGGCAACATGTCTTATCCTTTAGGTAAAGTCACATGATTTATTGGAAAGACTGCTTTGACCCAATTCTAATCAAAATGAATTCCTTATCCTAATTAAAAAATAGTCATCTTCACAATATTGAAACTCAATGATCCATTAACCTCTATTTGGAATGTACGTCCCTGATTAAAAATAATACGTTACAAACCTTCATTACAACACGTCAAAAGGAGCTGAGTCAATTACGCAGCATTGCTAGGGTTTGAATGATTCCTATCTCTAGCCTTCAATTGACAAGAAAAATGGAAACAAATTGCTCAAATATTTATCTGCTCCCTCAAGAATTTATTTACATAATTCAATTGAATTGTACTGATTAATGTGAGAGTAGTACATATTTTATTCTTATTTTCATAAAACTCATCAACTCTCTTTCTAAACTTGTCTCCGCTCCACACTGTTATTCTTAATAGAGGAATAAAGGAATATTTATCACGTGTGTCTTTAGCATATGTCTGTATCTGTAGTGTGTGTGTGTATCTTCAATTGTGTGTGCCTGTGTCTTTGCAAACCCGAGCACATTGTACATTCATGCTAGGCTAGGTGTTGTCATTCACACCATTGCACTGTTCTTCTGCAATGAGCTGACACGATGAAACTGAAATGAGTGAGGTATGTGAAAATGGAAAATACCTGCCACACAATGCCAGAGCATGCTCTACAGGCATGTGTCAATAGCTTTTACAAAAACAATCTACCTGTTAGCCTTCTGCTTTTGGAACAACTTCAACAGCGTGACATTGATAGTTATATTAAACATATTGATTGGAAATACCAGCCATTTATTTCCACATCCTTTATTGAGTAAGGGAAAGTAATAAATATCAATTAAATAATGCAATCACGAGAAAATAAAAACAGGAATCACCGGAAATATTTAGCAAATAGGAGGGATATGTGGAGAGGGAAACAATTGGGTTGTATTTGTGTCCTCCCCTGTTGTGGGTGTGGGGTAGGGGTCATTTAATTGTTAGGATGGAAATGAGAGAAATTCCTCACCTTCCAGTCTCCAACCCTGATTAGGGGGGTCATTGAGACCCTTCGTTGACAATTAATGTGTAGATGATATGATTTATGACAGACTGGGTGAACAAAGGCTAAGATTCAACATAGGTCAGATTGAAATGTCTGCTTGACACAGACAAGTTAGTCTGTTTCCATGCTGTATGATTCCATGGCTCTAATAGACAAGGAAGGAAATATCTGATATATGTACAGAACAACCTTCTTGATTAATAGCAGAGCCACAATATTTATTGGGACAGAATTTCCAGCAAAGAAAAGAGTTTTGATTTGACAAAGGTTGTGGTATCTGACTTCGCTCACTATGCGTTTACAATTGCAATAAAGATTACATCTATTACCAATGGATTGTGTAATGTAAACTACACAAAATACTGAGGGAAACAACTGAATGATACAACCAGCAAGTTTAACAATATTAACCTCTCCTCTACTTGCAGCTCAAAACACCTGGCAAAAAATAAACCTCTTTGCTGACAAATCATTTCAGCTGTGTTTATTTGGCCCACATTCTCTCCTCTCACCTCTAAATATCTCTCAGGATAATGGAATAAACTGACAAAGCTAAAAGAAAATAGATCTCAATACATTTTCACATCATGTCAGGACACAGTTTTCTGAAGGTTTAGTAACTAATACCTGGAATGAACGTATTGCCTTATGAGAAAGTCGAGACAGGCTGGGCCTGTATCCTCTGGAGGTTAGAAGGGTCAGAGGTGAGGTAATTGAAACATAAGACCCTGAGGGGACTTGACCAGGTAGTCGTGGAAAAGATGGAACAAAAACAAAGTTGCTGGAAAAGCTCAGCAGGTCTGGCAGCACCTGTGAAGGAGAAAACAGAGTTAACGTTTCGGGTCCAGTGACCCTTCCTCAGAGCTGATGGTGGTTGAGAAAACCTCAGTTTATATGCAGAAAATAGGGAGGTGGGTGGGGTAGGGAGTAAACGATAGGATACAGCCTAAAGAAAGAGAAGAACAGCTGGACAGACAAAGGAGTTGCTAACGATCAGGCTGGGAGGGTGAATATTTGTTAATGGGGACTGTTAAGTGACTAACAACAGGGGGTGTGTAGTGGCAGGCTTTGTGGTAACAAGGCCTGGTGTGTGGGGTAGGGGAGCTGGGGGATGGGAGAATTTAGGCCCTAAAGTTATTGAATTTGATATTGAGTCCGGAGGGCTGTAAGGTCCTCAAGCGGAAAATGAGGTGTTGTTCCTCCAGCTTGTGTCGGGCTTCACTGGAACACTGCATCAAGCCAGAGACAGAGATGTTGGCCAGGGAACAGGGTGGTGCATTGAAGTGGCAGGCAATGGGTAGTTCAGGGTCTTATTTGCCAGTAGAACGTAGATGTTCTGCAAAGCAGTCACCCAGTCTACACTTCGTTTCCCCAGTGTAGAGGAGACCACATTGTGAGCAGCGAATGCAGTAGACTAGATTCTGGGAAGTGCAGGTGAAGTGTTGCTTCACCTGGAAGGTATGTTTGGGCCCTTGGATAGTGGGGAGGAAGGAGGTAAATGGGCAGGTGTTGCACCTTCATCAGTTACAGGGGAAGGTACCGTAGGGCTGTGGGGGGTGTAGATGAAGGAAGCGTGGACCAGGGTGTCCCAGAGGGAACGGTCCCTGTGGAAGGCAGACAAGGGAGGGGAGGGGAATATGTGTCTGGTGGTGGCATCTTGCTGGAGGTAGCGGAAATGGCGTCTGATGATCTTCTGGATGTGGAAGCTGGTGGGATGGTAGGTGAGGATGAGGGGAACCCTATCACTGTTGCAGGAGGGAAGAGAAGAGAGGGCGGAAGTCGGGAGACGGGTCAGACCTGGTGATGGCATCCGCAGTTCTTTCAGTTATTATGTGGAGAAGATAGTTCTTCTAGTGGGAGAATCTAGAACTAGGTAGTGGAGTTTAAAAATAAAGGGGTGCACACTTAAGAAAGTTTTCTCTCTGAGAGGGTTGTGAGGCTTTGAAATTCTCCTCCTCAAAAGGAAATGGATGCAGAATCTTTAAATATTTTGTAGGCAGAGAGAGATAGATTGTTGATGACCAAGGAGATAAAAGAATATTGGGGGATATACAGGAATATAGAGTTGAGGGTAAAATCAGATCAGCCGCAGGCTTATTGAAAGGTGAAGCAGGCTTGAAGGACAAAAGGCCTCCTCTTTTCCTGTGTGTATGTTGGTAATTTTATTTGAAACTCTCTCCCACAAATAGCAAGTTATATCAGTTTGAACATACACTTTAAACCTGAAATTGTTGACTTCTGTTAACCAAAAGGAATCAAGGGTATGGGCGTATGGAAGGAATGATTACATAGTGGAACATTCTCAAGAGATAAATAGCCACCTCCTGGTCTAGGTCCTAAAGAACACAATGGATGGACCCTGCCCAGCAACACTGGATTGTGAAAAGGCTGCACCCTGATTCCATTGATATGATTACATCCCTGATGACAGTAGAGAAGAATGTGTTTTTTTAAGAACATGTAGAGCGTCAAATTGTTTAACCTCATAAGAATTGTTTGCCTGAGCATATCCCCTGGACTCTCACAGCTCTCTTTGTATTTATTGCTGATTTAACAGGAGAGAAGGATCATCGTCAATTAGCTTACCACAGAGTATCAATTGTTGGGACAGGGACAGTTGGAAAGCTGCTTTATCCGGCTCTGAAGCTGTGTACCGCCCATACTGTAGTAAGGTATTTGGAATCATTTTCCTGCAGGTTCCTGGAGGTGAATTTTTTATTTGCAGTACAGAAAGTTCATCATTATCTCCATTGTTTGCTCCATTGTGGCCAAGATCAGTTACTGGCTCTGTGGTAGCACACTGAGCTCTGGGTCAGTTAGTCAAGGCTGACATTACAGTGCAGCACTAAGGGAGTGCGACACTGTTGCAGATACTGTCTTTTAAATGAGATTTTAAACAGAGACCCTGTCAATCTTTGTGGGTGGGTATGAATAAGATTGATTGGCACTATTTCGGGAAGAGCAGTGTCATTGCTCCTATTTATCACTCAACAGACAACACTTGAAAAACAGATAATCTGGTTATTTATTTCATTCCTCTTTAGAGGATCTGGCTGTGTGATTTAGCTGCCATGTTTCCTACAGAGACTACACTTCAGAAAACTGAATTGGTTGTGAAGAGCTTTAGAATGTCCTGAGGTTGTAAAGCTTGCTACATAAATGCAAGTCTTTTCTCGACTTGGAATCTCCTTGTGTTTTCTTTCACAGGTTGTGGGTAGCATTGGCTGGGCCAGCATTTGTTGCCCTTGAGAAGGTGGTAGTGAGCTGCCACAGTCCATGTACAGTCGGTAGACCCACAATGCCCTCAGAGAGGGAGTTCCAGGATTTTGACCCAGTGACAGGGTAGGAATGGTGACATGGTTCCGAGTAAGCTGTCCTAAGTTTAAATGAAGAAGACACTGGACTCAGAGAAGGAAATCAAGAACACCTGCAATTTCGAAGCATTTGCTCCTCACCTGCATCCAGCCAAAGAATATCCACATGGCTCTTTGTGAGGAAATGCATTTTCCTCAATGTCCACCTCACAGACCAGTCATAGAATCCATACAGTGTGGAAACAGACCCCTTTGCCCAACAAGTCCACACCGATCCTCAGAGCATCCCACCCAGACCCATCCCCCTATAACCCACCTACACATCCCTGAATACTATGGGCAATTTCCCATGGCCAATCCACCTAACCTGCACATCTTTGGACTGTGGGAAGAAACAGGACCACCCAGAGGAAACCCGCACAGACACAGGGAGAATGTGCCAACTCCATACAGATAGTTGCCCAAGGGTGGAATCAAACTCAGCTCCCTTGTGCTGTGAAGCAACAGTGCTAACCACTGAGCCACTGTGCCTTTGCAATAAAGTCATCACTGCATTGAATTTTATGCTCCTGAGTCATTTCTGCAGCCACCATTTGGGCTATTACACCCTGGTCCTTTTTCTTGCTGCAGGGGACCTCTTAGTTGACCACTGTCATGGTCTATGTGGGATATGGAAGCTTCACTGACGCAGTGGCTAATGCTGCCAGTGTTTCATCACATTGCAACTGTTCTCAGGTTCCCCTCTTCCATATTGAGCACCTGTTACTGCAGATCCTCTCCCAACATGTCCCTTTTCACCCGATGATCCCTCAGTTGCCCCATTCATGACAGCCTTCCTGCTGCCATCAACCAGAAGTAAAATACTTTTTCTAAACTTTCATCTTCAAGTGCTGTAGCCCTTAAAGAATGGGGTCACTGGGGGCAGCTGCAATGTCTGTGGGAATTGTGGCAGATTTTATCTATAATTGGGTAGCTGTGTAGAATGACCCCAAAATAACAACGTAGCAAGAGGCCATTCAACCCTAAAGGCCCATACCAGATTTTATGCTGTACTCAAGCTAACTGCTACCCAACTTCATCTGACTAATCTTTCTGATCCTTCCTCCCTTCTACCTTTACCTACCTTCATCTACAAAACAACTATGCCACACCTTACAGCAATCGCTTTGTGCTGGCAAGATCCACATGTATATAAGATTACCCCCTCAACTTTAAATATCCTGGAATTCTCAGCCTCACAACATCATGGGAGCATCTTCATAGAACAGAGCACTGGCTTAATTTCTAAGGGAATAAAATACAAAAGCAGGAAGGTAATGTTGAATCTACATGGAACCTCTATTGGATTACTCCTGAAGAGCTTAGAATTCTGCTGTCCACGTAACAAAAAGACTTGATGCTGTGCAAAAGCACAGTGACAATGCACATGAACATTACCAGAATTGAGAGGATGCAAAAATAAGAGAAAATTAAGAAGCAGGACTCTTTCCTCTGGAAAAGAGAAGACTATATGACAAACATTCAAACATGCTTGACCCTGAACAACCCTCTGAAATAGCCTTGCAAGCCATTCAGTTCAAAGGACAATTACGGATATACAACACATACTGGCCTGGGAATTAATGCTTGCAATCCATGACAGAATTTAGAAAAAGATATATTCAAGCAATCTGATATTCATTCTCTTGATCTATTGATATCCTCAGTCAGTTTTCACACTCCATGAAGGTTAAAACCCAAGCATCACGCAGAGCAACTTAAGAAGCAAGATAGTTGCTGA
The DNA here is from genome assembly GCA_024137785.1 of Ginglymostoma cirratum. Taxonomy (NCBI): domain Eukaryota; kingdom Metazoa; phylum Chordata; class Chondrichthyes; order Orectolobiformes; family Ginglymostomatidae; genus Ginglymostoma; species Ginglymostoma cirratum. The sequence continues at coordinate 1,528,513 of JAHRHZ010000004.1, forward strand.
GGAGCTTTGACCAATGAGGCAAGCCTGATGGACAAGGCAACAGGCTGGAAGCAAGATGAACTGAAGCATTAGTAGAGGCTCAACATGTATAAAGTACTGTCCTCTAGAGCTGCTAGGGTCAAGGACCAATAGATACCACAGTCACATTCAAGGCTGATTGATCTCTGAAATCAATTGTCAATCAGCATTTGTGTTCGTACATAACCCTGAAGTGCTTACCCAGAAAAACATATTTTTTAATTCAATGATGGAATGTGGGCGTCGTTGGCTGGGCCAGCATTTATTGCTCATCCCTAGTTGCCCTTGAGAAGTTGATGGTGAGTTGCCTTCTTGACTTCTGGAGTCCAACTACAGTGAGTTGACCCACAACGCCCTTAGGGGGTGAATTCCAGGAATTTGACACAGCGGAGTGAAGGAACAGTGATAAATTTCCAAATCAGGATGGGGAGTGGCTTAGAGGGGAATTTGCAGGTGGTGCTGTTCCATGTATCTGCTGCCCTTGTCCTTCTGGATGAATTATTTGATGAATTTCTTCAGTGCATCTTGTAGCTAATACACACTGGTGCTACTGAACATTGGTGTTGGAGGGAGTGGATGTTTGTGGATGTGGTGCCAAACAAACGGGCTGCTTGTCCCTGAATGGAGCTTTCTGGATGTTGTTGGAGGTGCACCCATCCAGGCAAGTGGGGAGTACTCCATCACAGTCCTGACTTGTGCCTTGTAAATAGCGAACGGGCTTTGGGGAGTCAGGAGTTGAGTCACTCGCTGCAGTATTCCTGACCTCTGATCTGCTGTTGTAGCCACAGTGTTTATTTGGTGAGTCCAGCTGAGTTTCTGGTCAATCATAACCCCCAGGATGTTAATAGTGGGGATTCAGTGATGGTATCACTGTTGAATGTCAGGGGCGGTAGTTAGATTGTCTCTTATTGGTGATGGTCATAGCCTGGCATTTGTGTGGCCCACATATTCCTTTCCAGCCCAAGCCTGGATACTGTCCAGACCTTGTGGCAATTGAGGGTAGACAACTTCAGTATCTGAGGAGTCACAAATGGTGCTGAACATTGTGCAATTATTAGCGAACATCCCTATTTCTGACCTTATCATGGAGGGAAGGTCATTAGTGAAACAGTTGAAGATGATTGGGCCTGACACTACCTTGAGGAACTCCTGCAGAGACATCTACGAGCTGAGATGAGTGACCTCAAACAATCACGACCATCTTCCAAAATACCAGATATGACTCCAACCACTGAAGAGTTTGTCCCCTGATACCCATTGATCCCAGATTTGCTTGGGCTCCTTGATGCCACACTCGATCAAATGCAGCCTTCATGCCAAGGGCTATCACTTTCACGTCACCTGATATTGCCACTATCAACTATAACCTTGTTCAATTAGAATTGATTACGATAGCCACACACTGCCATTGGCTGAGACAGGGTAATCATGTGCAGCTAATGACCCCGTATTGTCCCTAGACTGTAACTGAATGCCACGGTTCCTGCTCATTGACTGAAATCTCAACTCATCAAGAAGTTACCCAAATATCAAGAATTTAAATTTTCTTAAAAGCCGTCTAATTCTCTCACTTGGAAACAGTCATCTTTTAGAATGCTAAAACCCTTCTTTTTATTGAGAATAATGTACATTCTAGTTTGGAAAGGGAAGCAGCAGTTAACAAGATATTGTGTGATAGCTGAGGATTTTCAGCTGTCGTGATGTGATACTTCTGTCAGCTCCTGTAATGTAAAGATGAGACATGAGTCGCATATGACTGAAGAATTCGATGAACCTTTACAACCGCACCTAGTGTTTACAAATGTACATTACACTCACAGTCAGTCATATGTCTGCACTCAGATGTGTCTTCAGTGTACTTCCCTTAGTGTGTCATGTTGTAAGAGAAGTCAGTGAGATGGTGACTGAGACCTTTACACTATTAAGTCACAAGCCATGATACAGTGATGACATCATTTTCCTAAACATATAGTGGAATAGGAGAGAAGCAAGACAGAGTGGATTGTTATACATGAAACTTAAAGAATTCAATGATGGTCAGAAGATCAGGGTGAAAAAACACCAAGGTGATAAAGAGAAGTACGCACTTAGAGTTGATGTTATGAGACAATACATCAATCTGTGGTGTATTGAACTGAGTAAGACTAACACCCATTGAATGACAGGCAGCCATCATGGACCAACTTTATTTCCACCTTCCCGCCTGGGAGAGGGCAACATGGTGGCTTAGCGGTTAGCACGATTGCCTTACAGCGCCAGGGACCTGGGCTCCATTCCACCCTTGGGTGACCACCTGCATTGAGTTTTCATGTTCTCCCTGTATCTATGTGGGTTTCCTATGGGTGCTCCAGTTTCCTCCCACAGTCCAAAGATGTGCAGCCTACATGGATTAGCCATGGGAAATGCAGGGATAGGGTAAGGGAGGGTGGGATGGTCTTTGGAGAGTTTCTGTGGACTCAATGGGCTGAATGGCCTGCATCCACACTGTAGGGATCATTATGAGGTTGAGAAGGCTGGACCTTCACAGTAATTCCAGCTAGTGCTGGAATTCAACCTATGCTGTCCGGTTACCTAAGCCCCAAAGTAGGGATCTAAGTTTCAATTATTTAGTAATAGTAGTAATCACAACCAAAGTCCCACTCTCTCATCGGAGAGAGGTGACTGGTGGTGATTTAACCTGAAGATCACCACATCTTAGGTGAGGGGCAAGATCCAAGAAGGTAGGACCTTCATCATGATCTCAGCTGGTGCAGGAAGTGAACTCGCAGTGTTGGCATCACCCCGCACTGCAAACTAGCCATTCAGCCAACTGAACTAACCAACTCATAATGATGCAAACTCTATCATTTACTACACAGTGACCAAGGTCAGAAGTCACACAACACCAGGTTATAGTCCAACAGGTTTATTGGAAATCACAGGCTTTCAGAGTGCTGTTCCTTCACTTCATCTGACGAAGGAGCAGCACTTTGAAAGCTTGTGATTTCAAATAAACCTGTTGGACTATGACCTGGTATCGGGGTATTTCTGATCTGGTCCATCCCAGTCAACACCAGCACCTCCCCATCACAGTGACCAGTTCAAACAAAGAAAGTAACATCTATGAAAAATTTAACACATTGCAATAATGTGTTTAATAGCCTGATTGCAACTCAACTGAGCTCCCAGTGAAAAATGAAAGTTCAAAATATTCATTATTTTCAGCTATGGAATTAATCCATGAAAAACACCATTAACAAGGAAAAGGATTTAATCCTTAACATTGGAATTTGTTACCTAACACTGCACATACAGCTGAAGGATTTGGAACATTCACATAAAGAAATTTTGATAGTCTCAGGGTAATGTCAAAATGCCTTGGGTATCAAAAAATTATCAGAAACCAGACGGTTGTAAAAAGTGAAGCTAAGTCTGTTTACACCCCCATCACTCTCCCATCTGGAATAGTTAGGGCACATTAAGGGAGCAGAAATGTTCAAATACATTCAAGGAGACGGGAATGCCCGAGAGTTAATGTTCTGCTGGATGAGACTTAGTTTTTAAATGCCTGACAGACATTTCTCCTCAATTCACATTGATGTTCCTGATTTGGCAAAAATGAGTTTTTCTAAAACAAATGTGTGAAGATGAATACTCCTAGCTCGACTACTCCAAGGGACTACTTTGTGAAGATCCCTAATGGCAAAGCAAGCATTCTAAATTTCATTTTTATGCCCTTCTTGCGTAGATCTAAAATCATCCTTGGTGCCTTGAAGTAATAATCCAAAGAAGGCACATTAATCTAGAATGATGTACCATAAGCAGCGGGCAGATTTGTTTCCTCAGCATCCCATCTGAGTCAATTCAACAGGCCACCTATTGAATTGAAGATTTTTGTGAAATTTTAATATAATGCAATTAAAATGCTGACAAATGTAGAATCCCTACAGTGTGAACGTAGGTTACTTGGCCCATTGAGTCTACACCAACCCTCCAAAGAGTATCCTACCAAGACCCACCACCCTACCCTATAACCCTACATTTCCTATCGCTCATCCACCTAACATGCACATCCCTCAACACCAAGGACAATTTAGCATGGCCAATCCAACTAACCTGCACATCTTTGGACTGTGGGAGGAAACTACAGCACCCCAAGGAAATCTACACAGACAAGTGAGGGTGGAATGCAGTGCTAACCACCGAGCCACCATACTACCCTCTAGCAACATCTAGTGGCATGAGGTTTCTGAGCATTTTCCCTGAGAATGAGACCAGTTGACTCATGTGCTGACCAAGACCCTCAAATCCAATCTCTGGAACGTGTGCCCATGGTCCCTGGGGAAGCTGGAGGCTGGCAATTCTTTACAGGAATTGGAAAAACATAATGGTGCCACAATTCACCCTAGATTCACCCCTTGAGGAAAGGTGACAGCTCTCAATCTGCAATGGAAATATTCTGGAGTTGAGTAAGACATGGACAGAAGCCCAATGATGCATGAAGCAATGCCTCCTGCTGAAGACCATGGATTCAGAAGAAGTAGTCACTACTGTATGATAAACACCGACCTGTCAATTGATCTTCACCAATGATAGCAGTCTGCAGCGAAATGGTAAAGCATGCACATGAAGGCAAATTGATGAACAGACAATTTGGAATCAAGATGGAAATTTTGGTCCTTTTTTTTGAAAAGCTATCCAAACTTAGTGTGAACATTCCTGACACTGTTTTCTCATCTCACCCCGGAATACTATTTCTGGACATCCCAAGGATCTTTCTTTGGTCTTTTCCTCACGTTGAAAGTATACAGATGACACAAAGCTCAGAAGAATTGTAAGCTGTGTAGAGAGCAATGTGGAACTGCAAAAAGATTTTGATATCTTGGTGGATAGGAGGCAGATGAGACTTACTGTGGAGAAGGGTGAGGAGATGCACTTTGGTGCATTGGAGCACTGAAAGACAGTATAAGACAACGGGGACAATTCTAAAGGGTGTGCAGGAACAGAGAAGCCTAGGTACATCTCTGCATAAGACTCAGAATACAGTATACTTTATAACAGCTCTCCCAGGACAGGTGGGAGGGCTGTTATTAAGTATACAGTATTCTGGGTTGCATAAATAGGGGCATAGAGTATAACAGCAGGGAGTTTCTGTATGAGGACAGGGAATATTCCGTACAGTTCTGGACTATAGGAAGGATGTGAACGCATTGGAGAGAGTGCAAAGAGGTTTATGAGAATGGTTCCAGGGTTCTGTTTATGCAGATAGATTGGAGAAAGAGTTTTCTTTACAGAGAAGTAAACTAAGGAAGGTTTGAGAAAAGTTTTCAACGTGATGAGAGGTTTGGACAGTAGATAGCAAGAAACTGTTCCCATTTGTAAACTAATTGAGAACCAGACAGATCAGTTTTACTGTGATTTGCAAAAGAAGCAAATGTGAGCCGAGAGGAAACCTTTTCACTCAATGAGTAGTTAGGGTATGGAATGTGCTGCCTGGAAAAGTGGTGATGGCAGCTTAAATAAAGGCACTTGAGACCCTGTGGTATGGTCATTTCAATGGAAATAATGTACAAGGAAAAGGCAAGAGATTGACACAAAGTTAAACTACTCACAGGGCTGATGCAGACATGGTGGGCTGAATGGCTTCCTTCTGCACAGTAATGATTCTGTGAATTTCAATTACACACTGAGCCTGGAGGTTTGAGTAACTACAAGGCTTGTGGTTCAGGTTCTATTCTTCCCAGTGATAGCTGGCTATCCCTGTCTACACTTGCAGTTTGTGGCCTGGAATGGTTTCCTCTTGTCTCTGAATGGCAGCTAACTGACTCTTCCTGTAGAAGCTGACACTGGTACTGCTTTAAAAAAATGCACCAGAAAAAGACAGAATACCATCGCCTTTTAGCAGACATTCGTCACACTGTTGAAACTGCTCGTAATGCTCAACAATCACATAAAGATTGGCTTGGTCTGCCTAACAGCAGCACCACATCAGTCTTTACATTGGACAGGGATAGGAATCAGGAGTAGGAACAGGCTATTCTGCCCCTCTAGCCTGCTTGCCAATTCTATATGAACATGGCTGAACTGATTGCAACACCAAATCAGCATCCCCGATCAAATGGGAGCTGTTAGCGTTTCTGATTGGTGATGAGCTTGATATTCCAGATTTAGTCATCAAATTTAAATTCCACCAAACACTAACATCCTCAGAGCATTACTAATCCAGTGACATTACCAATACAGGAAAGTGGAATTGAGGCTGAGATGAGGTGATCATACTGAATATGGTGCAGACTCGAGGAGCTGAATGGCCTACTCCTGCTCCTAGATTCTATGTTCTCATGTACTCCATCATCTCCCCTGACAGTGCTGCTTCTGCTGCATAAATATTTCACATTAAGTTTTAATCAGTACCAGGATTGTGGCCTTCGATGATCTCCCAATGATGTTGCCTTGGTCTCTTGGATGGAAAGAAACATTGCTTCTTCTTTCAACTCTTCTCTAGGCTAATTTTTCCAAAGTTATTGCTCTCCGTAATTCTCTCATTCTATGCTGCTGGAGGAGGGACACAGAAGAAAAAGTGAAGATCAGTTTGGGACACAAGTATTCATAGAGTAAAAGGATGTACAACATGGAAACAGACCCTTCAGTCCAACTCGTCCATGCTGACCAACTATCCTAAATAAATCTAGCCCCATTTGCCGGCATTTGGCCCATATCCCTATAAACCCTTCCTATTCATATACCCATCCAGATGCCTTTTAAATGTTGTAATTGTACCAGCCTCCACCACTTCCTCTGGCAGATCATTCCATGCATGCACCACCCTCTGCGTGAAAAAGTTGCCCCTTAGGTCCCTTTTAAATCCTTCCCCTCTCACCTTAAACCTATGCCCTCAAGTTATGGGCTCCCCTACCCCGGGCAAATGACTTTGTCTATTCACCCTATCCAGGCTCCTCATGATTTTATAAACCTCAATAAAGTCACCCCTCGGCCTCTGATGCTCCAGGGAAAATAGCCCCAGTCTGTTCGGCCTCTCACTGTAGCTCAAACGCTTCAACCCTGGCAACATCCTTGTAAATCTTTTCTGAACCCATTCAAGTTTCACAAGGAGATCCTTTCTAATCAATACGATGTTCCGTCAGCATTGTAGGGGTTTGGAAGACAGAATAGATGCTGTCTTTTTCCATCAAGAAGCAGAGGTACAAGAACTGAGTGTAATGGCTGGAATAACTCCACAGAGCTGGTATCCCATCACCAAGTCACCCTTTATTTACACGTGGAGAGTCTTTGACACTGAGCCATCTCCCTCAGAGCCATCTCTCAGAGTGAACAAGTTGTCTGACACTCTTGTTTATATCTGTCAGCCAGGGCTCCCTGATTAAACCAGATTAACAGCCCCAATCAGGGAACTCATATTCTATGAGGTCCACCTGGCTGACCTTGTTCCAGTCACTACAATGATGACCTTTAATAAATGTTGCCCTTTCAAAGGAAATGGATGCTTGAATTGTGCATAGAGTCTTCAGAGAAAGACAAGCAATCTGAACAAAAACACTTTTCAAAACTTTGCTGACAACATTGAATTACCTTTATTACAAAAAGAGGAATCACAGCTTGTCAGCTGAAACTCCATGCTGCAGTGTGAGAGATTAACATAACAAATCTTTATTGAAAAAAATATAATTACAGAACTCAATAATACAGTTCTGTGAAAATATTTACAAAGTTGATGTTTTGTGCCAGCTGCAGCTATGAGAAAATCAGGTTCTATTTTTTATGGCTGGATTGAAAGGAGTAAGCTATAGGACTTGTTCATCCTGGAAAGCAATTGTGGGAAATGATGATAACAAAAGAAGGCTGTGTGCAATCTGATTTTATCCAGGTCAGGCTATTCACTGACATTTTCAAACTAATTTATTCCACCTCATTTCACCACCCGTAAAAGAAATAAGAGCAAGGGGGCACAGATTGAAAGTGATTTGCAAAAAGAAACAATGTAATGTGAAAATATCTTTTCCACGCAGCAGGTAGTTAGTTTGGGTCTGGAATACACTGCCTGGAAATGTGGTGGAAGCAGGTTCAATTGAATCATTCAAGAGGCCATTGGATGATTATTTGGATAGAAATAGTGTGCAGGGATGGGGTGAGAAAGCAGGAGTTTGGCAGTGGATAATAGTGATCAATTGAAGAGCTGGTGCATGCACAGTGGTCTGAATGGCCTCCAACTATGCCATAACGATTCTGTAATTTCTCCCACAATAAGATAACAAGCTGGGAAAGTGGATAGTGCCAACAATGTAGAAGGCAAAGCAGCAAAATGAGTTTTAAACAGCAGCTGGATGTAGTACATCTCTCAGAAATGTCTGAAACTGCTTTTGAATTACTTCTCATTATAAAAGGTGGCTAATGTAAGGCCACTTGCAGACATCAGGACACCTATAAAAGGCAGAGAGACAGAAGATGCTGAGCGAGGAATTTTACTGGGTATACCATAAATCTCCATTCCTCTGTGAACATTGTCATGGAAATGTAAATCTCCAGTCCATCCATTCGAAGGAAAAAGAAATCTGTGTGTTTCCATAGCATCCTTCAGGACCCAAGGGGCTTCCATGTCATAGTTTTGCAGTATAGCCACTGTTGTACTTTGGGAAATGAGGCAGCCATTTTGTGAACAACAAGCTCCCACAACACAGTTATGTTCATGTCCAGATCTTTTGACTTTGTATCTTGATTGAGGGATAAATGCTCATCTGGACTCCAGGAATGTCAGAATATCGTCAAAATATCATGGGATCTAGTTCAGTGGAAAGGAATAATTAGTAGATTAGGTAGAGTAGAGAAATGAAGTGTTCACATTATTACCCTCCTCATTAGTGTTTTCTTTAGAAAGTTATCATCGTGAACTGAAATATTAAGTAACATAGGTCTACCATCTGATCTAAAGAGATTCTAATCAACCCAGCTCTCACATTATTTGCTCAAAGAGTATTTTGTCATTTCTGAATACTTAGGTGATACATATGATATTACATATGTAAATAAATGCATATGATATCTCTAATATCATCAGATCTTCCAGCTTCCAGTTCTCAACTCAGAAGTGAGATTCAACTTCCTAAACTTTCCAAAAACAGGCAAAGTTGGATCCTTTAGAAAGGGATGGAACTGGATTGGATGAATCAATGGATGATAGCATGTTGTTACATTTTCTGAAGAAGGGTCTAGGCCCGAAACGTCAGCCTTCCTGCTCCTCTGATGCTGCTTGGCCTGTTGTGTTCATCCAGCTCTCAGATTCTCCAGCATCTGCGGTTCCTACTATCCCTGTTACACATTACTGTTGGCTATTTCACAATTCTTTTTCACTCCTACTTTACACCTGTGACAGGCTCCCCATATCAATGTGATAATATGATGATCACCCTGACAAGTAGGCCAGAAGACCCAGCCACACTTCCCTTGACAGACAAGGCAAGGGCCGGCATCCCCCCATGACAGGGTGCCTTCAAAATTCCCTGAAACATCTACCCCCTTCGCCACTGACACTCAATAGTAGCAGTGTGTACCATCTGCATTGTAGAAATTCTCTAAAGCTCCTTAGACAGCATCTTCCAAGCCCATGACCACTTCTATCTAGAAGGACAAGGACAGCAGATACATGGGAACATCACGGCCTGCAAATTCCCCTCCAAGCCACTCACCATCCTGACTGGGAAATATATCAGAGTTCCTTTGCTGCTGTTGGGTCAAAATCCCAGAAGCCCCTCCCTAAGGGCATTGTGGGTCAGCCTACAGCATGTGGAAGGCAGCTCACCACCCCCTTCTCAAGGTCAAATAGGGATGGGCAATAAATGCTGGCCCAAACAGCAATTCCCACATACCATAAAAGAATAAAAAGAAGCCACATCAAGATTTGAAATAAAACATTCCTTGGAGAATGACAGTGTGCAAACCTCCTTTTGGGCCTTCACAATAGGATTCATTTCTACTCCTTGGTCAGGCTGGTCCCCTATGCCAGTTAAACAACAGCTCTGGCAAACAGTGTGGAATGTGTTTTGTTGTGTGTTTAGGACCATCTCTAGTTAGCCTCTGAACATACCACTGTTGTGTACAGGACAATTGAAATGAAAATGGACCATTGACATTCAATTTTCATCACATGACTTTAATGCATTAGAATTCCATTGACTAAAACTGATGTTATAAGGAGGAGTATTAATCTAAAATGGCTGCCATCTGAAGAAGCGTCTGAGTTGAAACGTCAGCTCTCCTGCTCCTATGATGCTGCCTGACCTGCTGTGTCCCTCCAGCTCCACACTGAGTTGCCTCTGACTCCAGCATCGGCAGTTCTTGCTATTGCTGTGTTCATCGGACTAGGTTGAGCCAAGTTTATGAAACTATCAGCAAAAAAGAATCTGTCGGAACCAAAATTCACAGTGTTATGAAGGTAATTGATATTCCTGTTGATTCACACCTTGCTGGAAGTTACACATTCAGATAAAAGGCTGCCTGTGGAATATTCAGCTTGAGACAACAATGAGCCGACTCAGGAATATGCGAACAGCTGCTCCTGAGCAGCAGAATAAATGCAAGTATAAATAGATAACAATCAATAACTGGAAGGCACTCTCTCTGTTTGCCTCTCTCAAACTCAAAGTCAGTAACTGGTTTAAAGAAAACTTTTAAGGGTAAACCACCATTCATCAGGAATTGAGGTCTTTTGCAAGCTTTGCCATTCAGGAGAAAACAGGACAACAGCTAAACTATTGGGACAAATGAGGGAAAGATGTAGGGGGAAGAGATAGGGAGAGAGTTTGGGACAGAGATAGGGACAGAGATAGGGGAGATGTAGGAAGAGAGACTGGGAGAATGTTGGGGAGCCATAGGGGAGTTTTAGGTGGAGAAAGACAGGGAGAAGGATAGGGAGAGAGATAGGAGAAATATAAGGGAGATGTAGGGGGAGAGACAGGGAGGGGAACAGGAAGAGAGATAGAGGAGACGTAGGGGGGGCATGGGGGAGAGACAGAGTAGGGAGAGGGACAAAGTTAGGGAGCAATAGGGGGGATATAGGAGAAAGTGCATTGTGTGCAAGTTCTTTGAACTTCCTTTTAAAATGTTGCAATAAAACATTATTAATTTATAAAAGTCAAATGAAAGCATCTGTTACATGATTACACAATCTAAGTCAGCAACTTTGCCTGTACAAGTTTAAAGAATATCATTTATTTAATATTTTCAATTATTCACTTTCTCAACCGATTGAACCACAGCAGGGCAGGAGTACCGACCGGGTTCCAATCAGCTACACTGAGATCCCTGATAACCCACCCAGTCGTTACTGCAATCTGATCATCATGCTGTATGCCCTGACCAAGCCTAAACTGGCATTATCGGTAAAACCAATTACCGAGTGCTGCTCAGTGCCAGCACCAAGGGCATCGCAATCAAACTTGTCAGTCAGTGTCCTTTCTTCCTTACAATATTTCGACTATTGTCCTCAAAGCCGGAACTCCACATGATCCAGTGCATATCTGAAACTACACCAGTTTTGGGTATACCAATGTGCACCTCCTCCAGGGTGAAGGATTCCAGTTGTATTGGCGTGGACTTTCCCACTGGCATTCGATTATAAATTGACCAATGTGGGCTCCTGCAGTTGTATCAGAGGTAAGGTGAACAGCTGAAAGTCTCGATAAAACTGTAAAGACCACCTTGTGAGCTTGCAATCTCAGGCCTACGTTACTGACAGGTGATGATGGGGTCATGTTGAGTTGAATGTATTTGTTGATGCAAAGTTTCAGATCTGGCTCCCTCAGTTCTGTAACATCCCTCAGCCTCCTGCATTATTCAGGTTTAGAAAAGCCTGCTACCTATGAATCACAACTACCAAAACATTTCTGCCAATTTGGTGGGAGATTCCATCATTATTAATCACCATGAGCTTGCTGCTTCAGAACAAAGAACCTAAAGACAACGTGAGACAAGTAGCAGCGCTCCCACCGCTCTACCTGTCTGGAGCACCCTAATGGTGTGAGACAGCTGTTTCTGTCATCGCACAGTGTGCGGCCCTCAATCCAGGAACACAAAGGGACTATCCCACGACACAGGCAAAAGCTTCACTAAAATTAGCAGCTGATTATTATTTTGCTGAAGCTGAGGTAACAGGTCACTTGGCAGCTGGGGTACGCATTAGACAAAGCACTTTCTATCAGCCTGTGATTACGGGAGGGCCAACAGCTAGAAGCAATTCTCTAATTCCTCAAGACCATAGTACACTCAGAAACAAACAAAAACAGAAAGTGCTGGGGAAACTCAACAGGTATGGCAGCATTTGTGGAGAGTGAGAGAAATAGAGTTCACATTTCAAATCCAGTGACCCTCCTTCAGAACAAAATGAGTGTCTCATAAATTGACTAGATATAAAGTGTACAGTTACAACACTGAGTTCCCCCAGCTAGCAGGACTCCTTTCATAATTACGTTTCTTCCCAATCCTCAACTCATTTATGTGCCATTCTCCTGAATTGTTGTAACTTTGGGTTAGTCTATAGCCTGTCATGTCTTTGCTGTCCTTCAGGATGACACCTGCTCAGTATCATCATGGATTGCTGCTGTGGGTCTTCAGTGAGACTGAACAGCTGGATTTTTGATTTTCAAATTCTGGGTGCAAGGGTTTTCAGAGCCAGAGTGCCATCAGAGAGTTCTTCCAGGTGGTAAATCTAATTCTGTGAATACAACAGTCACTCTCAGCCTTTTCTTTCCATTTGAGCATGAGTTCCCTATTTGATTCTTCAGCTGCTGTTCCTGAGGAAGGCAGATCTCATTGAGAGCGATGATGTCAGTTTGGAGTCACGATAGTTCACTTTGTACAATTGAAGATCTTGTTTCCAAACTGTCACTTTTGAAATTATCCACAAATGATCTAACATTCCAATGTACAAGATTTACTGCCTTGTTTCTTTGGTCATAAGATGGTCACACCCCAGCATTTGATTTGCCGGCCAGGAGAAAGAGGGACAAGCGATTTTCAGGGCACCTTCTCCAAACCTCTCCCCACAGGGAATGGACAGGGGTGGGGGTGGGACATTCTGAAGTGGATGGCTCAGCCACAGATGCTGCCCAAAGTCTCCTCGAGATCCTTTTCACTGTTACTTCCTGAAAGCAGTCCAGGAGATTTCTCAGGTTCAATCTTCCACTTTGGAAGCCTCACTGATAATCATTTACTCAATTAATATTGAGCCTGACTAATAATCATTTACTGGGCCATTTTTAAGCCACAGACTATCATCCACTAGGTTAATGTTGAGCAAATATTCCCCTTATTATGGAATTAAAGAATGGATCAAATTCTTATGAAGATTCCATGTGACAACCCGATAAAATTTGCAGCACAATTTCAGATGCACGTCACATCCCATTCCCATGAATCTGATTGCCTTTTATGATGTGGTTTGATGTCACAGTATGTGCTTTGACTTAAGACAGACTGCTCGAGGCGAAGGCAAAGTGAAATAATGGAGAAAAAACAAAGACCTACTGTCTTTGGGTTTAAGCTTCAGATTAAGACAATGTATTATCCAATATGATTAACTGCTGCTGTAAATGGTAATCAAGCAGAGACCAGGCTCTGATCTTATTGTTACATTAAGAATGGCCTAATCAATCTTCTTCATACATTCATGTCCCTGTGCTTACTTGAATTTTCCAGAGTGGATGGTGTGCTGTAACATAGTTTGTCCTAGTGACTGTTCTTGCTCCGACCACACGATTTCAATATGTACAGTTCCTTAATATCATCACAATGTCTGACCTGAACCTTTTATGTAATAGGCTACAGTTACTCAAAAAATGTGGATGTTCTTTGTCAAAGTATTGCTCGGGGATACACTCTATCTTCAAACCAACTTCACTTAATAATGTTTTATATTAAATTCCCCAGTTTTATCAGCTGATTTCACACAGGAAAAAATGCACAGTCTAGAGTTAGACCAGGTCTTTCTCACATCATTATTATCATTAACACAAGTGAATTGACATCTGTCTGTCTATCCTTCATGGTATAACTTCTTCTTGTGGATTAAATGTAGCTTCCTGCATAACTTATTTTATTCTGTGTACCACTCGTGATGTCTGTGCAATTCTATTCCTGTGTCCAGCTTATCTGTTTCTATGGAACAGCAAGAGTTATTCACTTCAAGTGCACTGTTAGATCCTGTCGCATTATTGCCAGAATAATCTAGATTCTATTGTGCCATCAGCATTTGGCTGAACACGTTTACTCTGCAGATCTATAATTCATCCTTTTCCTACATTATTTAATCCATGGTAGTCACATCTCTCAGAACAGTTCGACTGTTATTTCATGAACAGCAGATTTTATGAATATTTTATTGGTAAATTCAAATATTCATGAAATATGTTGAGCTGGTGAGAGCTAAGTATCTGCAGCATGTTCTGGAGGAAAAGAAATTTGAGTTTGGTTCATGGATTTACTGCTAGTCCCCTGAAAATTCCCAACACCTGGAAAGAGGGAGGCAGAGAGCTTACCCATGACTGGAAATTGGACACTAGGAAACCAGGAGTTGCAGGGTGGCTGCTTAATGTTTCAAATTGCAAAATGCAGCAGTTTGGAGCTTTGGAGAGAAAAGGCCAATCAGGATCAAATTTCTGCTAATGTGTCCCAGATGAAGTGGCGCAGTGGCTCAGTGGTCAGCCTGAGGGACCTGGGTTCAATCCCACCCTTGGACGACTGTCTGTGTGGAGTTTGCACATTCTCCCTGTGTCTGAATGGGTTTCCTCCGGGTGCTCCGGTTTCCTCCCACTGTCCAAAGATGTGCAGGCTAGGTGGATTGGCCATGCCAAATTTCCCAGGGGTGTGTAAGTTAGGTAGATTAGCCATGTGAAATGCAGGATGGGGAATGGGGAATGGATCTGGGTGGGATGCTCTTCTGAGGGGCAGTGTGGACTTGATGGGCCGAATGGCCTGTTTCCACGCTTTAGGGTTTCTATGAGCACTGATGTGAAGTCTGATTGTGTGTGCAGAGTGGGAACATCACATTGCTCACATTGAAGAAAGAACCCTACTCCCCATACCCCTCAGGAGAAACCTGTCACTATCTAACACAAACAAACCAACTCAGGAGAATAAAGCAGGACATTACATTGGGAGGGAAATGCAGTCTCAGAATAAAGTCATGGAATTGGGCCCAGTGAGCTGAGTTGTCTAAGGGCATGGTGCTTGATCATGGAGAGTGTGCTGTCCCTTTGTAGGCTAAAACACTCCTCCTCTACCTGCCCCATTGTAATCACGTTGCATCGTGAGGTGTGAAAAATGAAATCCAGGCACAAGAAGGGCACTCTGTGAAGTGGATGAACACATTCTCGTACACTTCTTCAAATCATTCTGAGATATTCCTGACTTGAATTTTAATGTATTTGCTTTGTGAGGGTTTACAAGAAAATTGAAGTTGAAACCTAAAGCATCAATTAAATCATTAAACAAAATTTGCATATTTTTGCCAGCATCCACTGCCATTGTGGTAGAGAGTCCCAAACATCTACCATGCTTTATGTGTAAAAGTGCTTTTCCTAACGTCTCTCCTGAATGGTCTGACTCTAATCTTTAGACTATTCTCCCGAGTTCTAGAATCTCCAAATAATGGAAATAGTTAATCTTTACCTATCCTGTCTGTTCCTGATAATATCTTAAAGACTCCAATCAGATCACCTCTTAACCTTCTAAATTCTAGAGAAACCAGACCTAATTTGTATAGTTGCTCCTCATTACTTAACCCCTGAAGTTCATGTACTATTTTTGTAAACCTACATTGTACTCCCTCCAAGGCCAATATATCCCTCCTAAGTCGTGATGCCCAGATCTGCCCACAGTACTCCACATGGGGTCTAACCAAGGTTTTGTATAGCTGCAGTATAACTTCTGCCATAGCACAGTGACTCAGTAGTTGGCACTGCAGTCTCAGAACACCAGAGACCCAGATTCAATTCCAGCCCCAGTTGACTGTGTGGAAGTTGCATGTTCTTCTCGTGCCTGCGTGGATTTCCTCTGGGTGCTCCAATTTCCTCCCACAGTCCAAAAATGATTGGCCATGCTAAATTGTCCATAGTGTCCAGGGATGTGAAGGCTAAGTGGATTAACCATGGGAAATGCAGGGTTACATGTATCAGATAGGGTGGTGGGTGTAGGTGGGATGCTCTTCAGAGGGTCTGGCAGCATCTGTGATGAAAAAATCAGAGTTAACGTTTTGGGACTGTTGACAGATGCTGCCAGACCAGCAACTTCTGTATTTGATCCTGATTTACAGCATTCGCAGTCCTTTCAGTTGTTATGCTCTTCAGAGGGTTGATGTGGACTCAGTGGGCTGAATAGCTTCCTTTCATACTGTATGATCTGCATCCTTGTACCCCAGTCCTCTAGACATAAAGGCTAGCATTCCATTAGTTTTCTTGATTAGATTTTGCATCTGTTTTTGGCATTTTAAAGAAACATTAGAAGCAATTTTTTGCCTCTTCTATCTTTTAGAGAATAAATTGCATGAGGCATATTTCAGCAAATATTGTAACACATTTGGAGCATATTCCCCATTTCACACTGTCCAGTCTCATGTATTTCCTTTAAGTGAAGAAAGCGGATTTATCTTTGTGAATTATTAAAATCAGTTTGATTGAAATACTGGAGCTGAGTTCATTTGGGAAAGACAGCCCTGAGGAAACACTGGAAAACACAACATTGCAAAAACATTTTTCTTTTAACCATCTCAATATCTCAAAACCAAGAATTGGACCAAAAGGAATACTGATTTTGAAGAACAGGCCACAATTGTATGTGCATTTTCCTAAGAACATTCAAAGTTTTCATCCTCACTCTCTGTGTGTACAGTTAGTGTATTGTACGTTGGTCTAGGCTGGACTCTGATCCCTCTTAATGTAGCACCATGGTCTGTATTGACTTTGTATGATGTGGAATAGTTGAATTTGTTAGAAACGTTTGTTGATATCCGGGTCTTTGTGTTTGTGTTTCTAATTCACACTCTCTCTCCACTGGGCTGTTTTGATAGCTCTCATCCTGCATCTCTTTCTTTCTCCTCCCTTCACGAAGAAGAATGTCCTGTCTCTCGGAATTGATTGCTGTTCAACATCATTCATGTTTGCCTTCCAGCAGGTGCTGTATGCCAGAGGGAAAGCCTCTTTCCAGTGCTGTTGTGTGAAAATGCAACAATGCAATGTGAAAATCTTGTGTTGTTGCTCAACACTTGGTGATCATTAATTTAATCACACCTAACATACATTCTACTTGACTGCTTGAGCATGGATAACAGGATGATGATGTGATTAGGGGTCACTCCTCACTTACCACATGTCTTGAAACAGTTACCAGTGAACTGCAGTTCCCTCATCAGACACGATCTGATCTAGGATGCCAAATATGATGAAAACATCACTCATCTTGACAGTAATGGTCGTATTCAATCTGCTGCTAAGTCGACCAACCACAGGAATGAGGCAAACTATCCATCACAAGAGTGTAATCTTTCCCCATGCACTGTGATTAATTCCATTACTACTTTTGTCCAAGGGTGGATTGAACATTGTGTGGAAGTTGAAGTCCCTCTGCTGCTGGGGTGGATCCTTTTGGCATGTTTTGGCAGTTCTAGAAAGATATTATTAAGCTGGAGAGGGTTCAGAAGAGATTTACCAGGATGTTGCCAGGTGTGGAAGGTTTGAGTTATAAAGAAAGGGATAGGCTGGGACTATTTTCAGTGGAGTATAGGAGGTGGAGAGGTGACCTATATGAGGGATATGGATAGAGTTAATGGTAGTTGCCTTTGCCCTAGGATGGAAGGTTTCAAGACGGGGGGCATATTTTTAAGGTGGGAGGAGAGAGATCTAAAACAAACTTGAGGGGAAAATTTTTTACACGGAGAGTGGTTCACATGTGAAGTGCACTGCCTGAGGAAGTGGTGGATGTGGGTACAATTACAACATGTAAAAGACATTTGGATAAGTACATGAATAGGAAAGGTTTGGAGGGCAATAGGCCAGGAGCAGGCAGGTGGGACTTGTTTAGTTTATTACGTACGGCATGGACTGGTTGGACCGAAGGGTCCGCTTCTATGCTCTATGACTCTACGCTTCACATGCATTCACAAGTGATTGAATATCCTGATTCCTCCCTGGCCAATACACAGATTCACTTGCTAGCCATTTTGTATGTTCAACACTGTATATCCCTGTGCAATATGGAAATGATACCTTAGAAAAATGATTTGGTATGAGGATTTGCTTACCCTTGAAATTTCCATATCGAGATATCCCAGTTTTGAATCCAAATGACCAAGGTAGAGTCATGGAGGATTTATGGCATGGAAAGAGACTCTTAAGCCCATCATGAACAATTGAACACCGCAGATAAGATTTTAATACAGTCAGGCCATCACAGGATGATGATCTTTTATAACACTTGTAGTTCCACAGCTTCTGTAGTGGCCAACATTTATTGCCCATCCCTGGTTGCCCTTGAGAAGGCGGTGGTGAGCTGTCTTCTTGAGCCACTGCAGTCCAGCTGCTGTAGGTTGACACACAATGCCCTTAAGCAGGGAATTCCAGAATTTTTGAGCCAGTTGGCCACATTGGATTTGTCCTGCTGTGTGTGTACAGGACATACCTGGGCAATTTTCCACATTGTTAGGTAAATGCTGGTGATGCAGCTGTACTGGAACAGCTTACCTAAGGATGAGGCAAGTTCTGGAATCTAAGTCTTCAGTACTATTGCCAGAATGTTTAATTAATTAAATTATGTTTAATTCTATTGTTTGATTGTCCACCACCATTCATGATCAGAATTGACAGAATAGCAGAGCTCAGATCTGGTGCTTTGTTTGTGGGATCGCTCAGCTCTGTCTCTCACTTGCTGCTTTCGCTGTTTGGTGTGCAACTAGTCCTGTTTAGTGGCTTCGCCAGGTTGATACCTCATCTTCAGATATGTCTGGTGCTGCTCCTGGCATGCCCTCCTGCACTCTCCCCTGAACCAGGATTGATCCCCTGGTTTGATGGTAATGGTTGAGTCGGGGATATGCCGGGCCATGAGTTTACAGAATGTGCTGGAGTACAATTCAGCTGCTGTTGATGGCCCACAGCGCCTCAGGGATGCCCAGTCTTCAGTTGCTAGATCTGTGTGAAGTCTGTCCCATTTAGCACAGTGATAGTGCCACACAACACAATGGAGGTTGTTCTCAATGTGAAGGTGGGACTTCATCTCCACAAGGACTGTGCGGTGGTTGCTCTTACCGATACGGTCATGGACAGATGCATCTGCAACAGGCACATTTCTGAGGGTGAGGTCAAGTATGTTTTTCCCTCTTGTTGGTTCACTCACCACATGCTGTAGATCCAGTGTAGCAGCTATGGCCTTTAGGAGCTGACCAGCTCGATCAGTAGTACTTTTACTGAGCCACTCTTGGTGGCGGACATTGAAATCCCCCTCCCAGAGTCCTTTTGCGTCCTTGCCACCATTAGTACTTTCTCCAAGAGTTGCTCAACATGGATTTGTACTGATTCTTCAGCCGAGGAACATAATAATCAGCAAGAGGTTCCCTGCCCGTGTTTAACCTGATGCCACTTCTTGCAGCCCTGAGTCAACATTGAAGATTCCCTCCTGAATATATGCCTCTGCGTCACCAACTCTGCTAGGTCTGTCCTGCTGGTGCTTGGGTCCTCATCACAGAGTCTAAAGGAACATGAAGGAAACTGAAGTAAAACATCTATGGACACCTGTAATCCAGTTTGGTGTCAGGACTGTGCTTCACTAACTTTGTTTCTTGTTTCTTTCCCATCTCTAATATTTGCAACTTGTCTTTGTGTATCTGTGTGTATGCGGGAAATTTTTCAAAGGTTATCATTACAATTTTAGAGAGTTTTAAGTTAGTAATTTGTGTTTCTTTTCTGTTTTCGGTTAAAAACAAACTGTTTGCATTAAATAGCTGTTTTCTTTTAAGGAACAGAAACCCGATAGATTTTTTTTCACCTGGATTTGTCAGTCGGGGACATTGGGAACATTTGACATTTTGGTTACAATTTGGGGGTGGCATGGTGGCTCAGTGGTTAGCACTGCTGCCTCACAGCACCAGGGGCTCAGGTTCAATTCCACCCTCGGGTGACTGCCTGCATGGAGATTGCATATTCTCCCTGTGTCTGCATGGGTTTCATCCCACAAACCAAAGATGTGCAGGCTAGGTGGATTGGCCATGGGAAATTGCCCATAGTGTTCAGGGATATGTAGATTAGGGGGATGGGCCTGGGCAGGATGCTCCAAGTGTCAGCATGGACTTGTTGGGCCAAAAGGCCTGATTCCACACTGTAGGGATTCTATGACTCATGAATAACAAGGCTTAATTTCCCTAGGCATTGCCCTAGATGGGGTTAAGAGCTTCAGGTTACATGCAGTGATGATGTCCTGAGAATGCCACTTAAATGCTATTTTTCTTTATTTGTTCATGAGATGTCCCCATTCCTGAATGATCATTTCACAGGGTGGTTAAGAGCAAACCACATAAAGAATGGGTCTGGAGACACATGTTGGTCAAATTAAATAAGGATTGCAAAAAGCACTAGTGAACCACATTTATGACCATTGAAGCCAGAATGCTTTATTAATGAAATTCAAGTTTTGCCAACTGTAACAGTGGGATTTGAACCGAACCCACGCACATTAGTTTAGGGTTGCTGGTTTACAGAGCTAGATACAATAACTGTGCCACCAGCACCTCTGCGCAGCCACAGTATAATATTATAATCTCTGAGACGTGTAACACAACAGTGTTCACAGTCAGGTAGCTGTCAACCAGAAATGCTTCAGAACAAAGCCAATCATTCTCACAACTGAACAGGAAGAAAATCTATTTCCCCTAAAAAAATACAACTTGTAAAGTCTTGCTCCCCTCCTTCCTGCATCCAGGCGCTGAACATCAGGAAGTCAGAGTGCACATTCATCTCATGAGTGTGAGATACACACAACTTGAAACTTGATCTTTGATAAGAGAACATGGAAAGTTCTGGAAGGAGTCTTAATCAAATTCAAGAGACAATCTATTTCTAAGAATCCATTACCCAAACAAAAATGTCTGGAATTTATTTTGAACAGTGAAGTTATATGTCTTCATTAATACTATTCTAACTTACTCAAGTATGCAGGGAGTGTGTTAGTCTGTAATTTTAGAGTGGAATGGGACTAATTGAATTGTCTATCAAAGAGGCAGAACATATTTGCAATGGCTTGAATGGGTTGAATCACTCAATGATTCTGAGGTCTGTTTGTTTGTATGAAAATGGAACAGAAATTAGGTCACATCAATAGCTTGCTACTTAGTTTGCGCTGAAATTGATGTCAGATGCACAGTTTATTTGGAACCATGGCAACATGTGACGACTATGATACCTACAGCTCAGAGGCATCGGTTAGAGTTGATCCACAGCTTTTAAAATGTGTTACTTTGATCCAAAATATAAACAGTTTCTTTCACCTCCCAGTTTCAATCAGACTCAGCAAAATTCTACAAATTATATTAAAATCCACTTAGAAACAAAACAAGTGAAATCAGGAAATGTCTGAAACCATGACAGGGATGTGGAGTCTGCAAATGGCTTCTGACTTTGAACAATAATAGATGATGCAGCCAACTGAATGTAATTCAATCTCCATTTCATGTGCACAAAGCTTTTGATTTACATGTGAATTTTTTTTCGATATCTTAGCTACAAACGATTTCAAAGTTGTGTGAATGCAATGTTGTTTTTTTGTGTCTGTGATGTGGTGCACAGCTAGTGACACTGGGGATCCTACATACACTGTTCCCAACAATCAGTGCTCAGGACATAGGCCTGAATTTGATTACATCAGGAAGGTGGCACGCAAACAGGTCATTCAGCCGAAACAGTCCATACTGTGTTCAGGTTCCATTCCCACCTGCTCCCATCTTTTCTCATCATCACCTTCCTCTCACTGCTTCCTCACATGATTTGTCTAGTTACCCTTAAATGCATTTATACTACATTTTTAGATAAAGAAGTTTCTTCTCAATTCCTTATTGGGCTTCTTGGTGATTATCTTACATTATCTTAAGAGTCTTATTAAGTCTACCTTATTTTACCTCTAGTCAAGTTTAACCCCACAAGAAGAAACATTTTCTCTGTACCCATGCAATCATAAACCTTTCACCATTTTAAGGAGTTTGAGTAGGTCTCCGCTTAGACCTCTTTTTCTCAAGAAAAGTAATCCAGATGTCAATCTTTTCCTCATATATGGACCCCCAATTTCCGATATCATCTTGTACATGTTCCATTAATGATCAGGTTACTAAAAAGTTTCTGTCTTTTTGAGGTCAGGACTCTTGGTCATATTTCTCGAGTCCACTAAGGATCTATCAGAGACTCCTTCCGAATTCTCACCGTAGACTCTGACAGCACCCACCTGTACATTACCAATATCTCCCTCACTTCTCCCATGGTTTCACGTTTATCTGGCTGCATGACTGACAGCCAGGACTAAACCAAATATTGAGCAAATTAGTGTTGAGAAGACTGACTGAATCCATTGTCTTCTGTCCCATCATCTCAGACTCCATTCCCTATCAACCAGATCCACTTCTCTGGTAGCTATGGAAAGCTAAACCAGACTGTTTCCAATTTTGGTGTTGCGGGTAAGCCTGAAATGAGCTGACAATCACTTTCCTAATCCATCACTAGAGCAGTTTATTTCAACCTCCATAAATTAGCCGCCTCTACCTTAGCCTCAACCAATCTACTGCTGTGACTTTCAACCCTCACGCAGGAATCTTTAGCCTTGATAATGCTTTCCAGAGTGGTCTCCCATTTTTCATCTTCCATAAACCTCAAAGTGTCTAAAGCTTCGCTTGCTGACCAACACTGATTCGAAGTCCAACAATGCCTCAACTTTACAATTCTCTTCTTTTCTGGCAAGATCCCCCCATGGCCTTGCCACTCCCCGTGTGACCAAGACACACCATAGAATGGTTTACCTACTTTGAAGAGGCTGCACAACCGCACATTTGTGTTATAAAACAAGGAACTGTGGATGCTGGAAATCAGAACCAGAAAAAAGAAATTGCTGGAGAAACTCAGCAGGCCTGGCAGCATCCGTGGAGAGAGTGACCCAAGGGTTGGACTTGCAACATTAAGTCTGCTTTCTCTCCACAAATGCTGACCTGACAGGTTCTCCAGCAATTCCTGCAAATGGTTGTCGCATTTTTCTGTTGTTATAGATGCCACGCAATACAAGGCAGGCTCTCTGGAAGTTATTCAAAGACAGTGGGAAAATGAATGAATTGGGCACGTCCAATGGAGTTAGTCTTTCAGCCTGGAGACAGCTTGGGACTCGAAAACAGATGGAAAACAAAACAAATGGTGGCCTATCTTGTGCAATGGGTTTTTTCTGATTCCAGCTGCCAGCAATTTAATCAGCCCATTTCATCAATTCTGGAAACCTCAACAAAATGTAAAAATAAGTTTCTCTGGTGAGGAGAGGAGGTGTGGTTCATGTGATATTTAATTTTGTAGCATCTATCACTCAACACAGAATTGGGTTTCAAGTTCCAAACACATTTAAACCAGCACCCAAGATCAGCCTAGAACACTTCCACCTCAGAGGCTGAAATCGACAGGTTCAAATCCCAGCCCAAGATTTTAACATCCAATCCAGGTTGATATGCCAGTGCAGTTTTGACAGAGTGTAATATTTCTGCAATGTGAAATACCTCACCAAACTGATCTGGTGTTTCATTATTTGAAAGAGAGCTGGGAAAATATTCTGTCTGTGTGCTAGTTAACCCTTCTCTCATAAGATATCACCTGTAAACAGAACTGGCCATTCATTTCACTGTTATTTCTGGACTGGTGTTGCATTCAATCATTTTGTAGCAGGAGTGGAATTAGGACTAGCTTTAATGTCACAGACGCTCACATGAGTGCAGTGAAAAGTTTACAAGTCACCACCCACGGCATCATCTTAGGTCCCAAGGTAGCTAGGTATAGAACGTTAAGTACAAATTCTTAGGGGGAAAAAAATTAGAAAAATAGAGAAGTAAAAATTCCAGCAATAAATTAGAAAAATACGTAAGTAAGAGTTCAGAATAACAGTTCTTGCAAACCAGACCACGCTAGGCATCACCTCAAGGCCGGGAGTTCAAGCCCACACTGAGGCCAGGAGTTCGAGTCCAAGCTGAGGCCGGGAGTTCGAGTCATAAGAACATAAGAACTAGGAGCAGGAGGAGGCCATCCGGCCCCTCGAGCTTGCCCCGCCATTTAATAAGATCATGGCTGAACTTTTTGAGACTCAGCTCCATTTACCCGCCCACTCACCATAACCCTTAATTCCTTTCCTGTTCAAAAATTTATCTAGCCTTGCCTTAAACACATTCAGTGAGGTAGCTTCAACCGCTTCACTGGGCAGGGAATTCCACAGATTCATAACCCTTTGGGTGAAGAAGTTCCTCCTGACCTCAGTCCTACATCTGCTTCCCTTTATTTTGAGGCGATGCCCTTTAGTCCTAGTTACACCTGATAATGGAAACAACGTCCCTGCCTCCATCTTCTCCGTTCCCTTCATAATCTTATATGTTTCTATAAGATCTCCCCTCATTCTTCTGAATTCCAATGAGTATAATCCCAGTCTACTCAGTCTCTCCTCATAATCCAACCCTCTCAACTCTGGAATCAACCAAGTGAATCACCTCTGCACCCCCTCCAGTGCTAATATATCCCTTCTCAAGTAAGGAGACCAAAACTGCACACAGTACTCCAGGTGTGGCCTCACCAGGACCCTATACAGCTGCAGCATAGCCTCCTGTTTTTAAACTCCATCCCTCGAGCAATGGCAGACAAAATTCCATTTGCCTTTTTAACTACCTGCTGCACCTGCAATCCCACCTTCAGCGATTCATGCACAAGGAGACCCAAGTCCCTCTGCATAGCAGCGTGCTGCAATTTTTTACCATTTAAAACAGTCCATTTTGCTGTTATTCCTACCAAAATGGTGACCTCACACTTATCAACATTGTACTCCATCTGCCAGACCTTTGCCCACTCACTCAGACTATCTATATCCCGCTGCAGACTTTCAGTGTCTTCTGCACACTTTGCTCTACCACTCACCTTTAGTGTCATCTACAAATTTTGACACACCACACTTAGTCCCCAACTCGAAATCATCCATGTAAATTGTAAATAATTGAGGTTCCAACACTGATCCATGAGGCACACCACTAGCCACTGACCGCCAACCAGGAAAACACCCATTTACCCCTACTATTTGCTTTCTGCTGGTCAACCAATCCTCTATCCGTGCCAACACATTACCTGCAATACCGTGCAACTTTATCTTATGTAGCAGCCTTTGGGGTGGCACCTTGTCAAATGCCTTCTGGAAATCCAGATACACTACATCCACAGGTTCCCCATCGTCCACCATGCAAGTAATGTCCTCAAAGAATTCCACCAAATTAGTTAAACACGACCTACCCTTCATGAACCCATGCTGGATGTTCCCAATGGGACAATTTATATCCAGATGTCTTGCTATTTCTTCCTTAATGATAGATTCAAGCATTTTCCCCACTGCCGAAGTTAAGCTAACTGGCCTATAGTTACCTGCTTTTTGTCTACTTCCTTTTTTAAACAGTGGGGTCACATTGGCTGTTTTCCAAACTGTGGGAACCACCCCAGAGTTCAGTGAATTTTGGTGAATAATTACTAGTGCATTTGCATTTTTTCCCCCCACCACCTCTTTTAGTACCCTGGGATGCATTTCATCAGGGCCAGGAGACTTGTCTACATTTAGCCCCATTAGCTTGCCCAGCACTGCCTCCTTAATGATAATGATAGTTTCTAGGTCCTCACCTGCTATAACCTTCTTGCCGTTGGTTTTCAGCATGTTATTTGTGTCTTCCACTGTGAAGACCGACACAAAATAACTGTTTAATGTCTCGGCTATTTCCTCATTCCCAGTTATTAAACTGGCCTTCTCATCCTCTAAAGGACCAATGTTTACCTTCGCCACTCTTTTATGATTTACATATTTATAGAAACTTTTGCTGCCTGTTTTTACATTCTGAGCTAGTTTACTCTCATAATCTATCTTACTTTTCTTTATAACTTTTTTGTGGCTTTCTGTTGGCCTTTAAAGATTTTCCAGTCTACTAGTTTCCCACTAATCTTTACATTTTTGTATGTGCTTTTTTTCAATCTTATACTTTCCTTTATTTCCTTAGACATCCATGGCTGGCTCTCTCTTTTCCTACAGTTCTTCCTTATTACCGGAACATACTTCTGCTGAGCACTGTGAAAAATCGTTTTGAAAGTCCTCCACTGTTCCTCAATTGACCCACCATAAAGTTTTTGCTCCCATTCTACCTTAGCTAACTCCTTCCTCATTCCTTCATCGTCTCCTTTGTGTAAGCACCGGACATAGGTACTGGGTTTAACCTTCTCACGCTCTATCGGTATTTTAAATTCAACCATACTGTGATCACTCCTTCCGAGAGGATCCCTAACTGTGAGATCATTAATTATTCCTGTCTCATTACCCAGGACTAGATGTAGGATAGCTTTCTCCCTCGTAGGTTCCATTACATATTGTTCAAGGAAATTATCGCGGATGCATTCTATGAACCCCTTCTCAAGGCTGCCATGACTGACCTGGTTTGACCAATCGATATGTAGATTAAAAATCCCCATGTTAATTGCTGTACCATTTTTACACGCATTAGCTATTTCTATGTTTATTGCCCACCCCACCACGATGTCACTATTTGGTCACCAATAGACCATACCTATCAGCGACTTCTTCTCCCTGCTATTCCTAATTTCCACCCAAATGGATTCAACGTTTTGCTCAGTAGAACCTATACCATCTCTCACTACCGCCCTGATATCATCCTTAAAACTCAGAGTGACACCACCTCCCTTACCTTCCTGACTGTCCTTCCGAACAGTTTGATACCCCTGGATATTTAACTCCCAGTCATGACCATCCTGTAACCATGTCTCTGCACTGGCCACTAAATCATACCCATTTGCCATGATTTGCGCATCAACTCATCCACCTTGTTTCGAATGCTCTGAGCATTCAGATAAAGTGCCCTTATGCCAGTTTTTGCACCTTCTTTTTGGGTACTGTTACCTCCATTACTAACAGCTCTTGAGTTCTCCTTCCCTTTAACTTTTTCCCTAATTTTCAATGGACTTGAAGCTTCCTCGTCACCTGCTAACCTGCTGCTTTGCCTTACATTAATTGTTATTCTCCCTCTATGCTCACTTCCCCCACCCCCGTCCCCGCTACTTACGAGTTTAAAGTCCTATTAACCACCCTATTTACGCTTTTCGCCAGAACACTGGACCCGGCCCTGTTCAGGTGGAGTCCATCCCAGCGGTATAGATCCCTCCTGTCCCCGAACTGATGCCAGTGCCCCATGAAAAGGAAACCCTCTTTCCCACACCACTCTTTTAGCCACGTGTTTACTTCCCTGATCCTCGCCTCCCTATACCAATTTGCACGTGGCTCGGGCAGCAATCCAGAGATTATGACCCTTGAAGACCTGTTTTTTAATTTTGTTCCCAGCTTTTTATAATCCCAAAACAGGTCTTTTTTCCTAGTCCTGCCTATGTCGTTGGTACCTACGTGGACCACAACAACTGGATCCTCTCCCTCCCTTTCTAGTGTCCTCTCGAGCCGGTCAGAGATGTCTCTCACCCAGGCACTGGGCAGGCAACAGACCATGCAGGATTCTCTGTCCTGCTCACAAAGGATACTGTCTATCCCCCTAATGATGGAGTCCCCTACAACTACAATCTGTCCTTTAGATCACCCCTCTTGAATAGCCTCCTGGACCACGGTGCCATGGTCAGTTGGCTCATCCTTCCTGCAGCCCTGTTCCTCATCCACGCAGGGAGAAAGTGCCTCATACCTGTGGGACAATGTCAAGGGTTGCAGCTCCTGTGTTCCTGTCTGTAGGGTCCCTCTACCTGCCTCACTCGCAGTCACACATTGCTGTCCCTGCACGCTGATCGAATTAACATTTATTAATCTACCGGGTGTGACTGCCTCCTGGAACACAGCATCCAGGTATCTCTTCCCCCTCCCGGATGTGCTGCAGTGTTTGGAGTTCGGATTCCAGCTCATCAATTTTGAGCCGGAGCTCCTCAAGCAGTTAACACACAGTTAGCTCCCACATCATAGAGCTACAACACATCACCAGGCCTGCCATCTCTACTTAGTTAATTATTTAATATTAATTAGTTTTTTTAGTTTCGCAGTGTTCTCTGCACCAGTAAGTTTACTCCGTTATATACTCAAATAGACTCCGGCTTTGCCTTCCGACCCACTCCCAGAGGATTTGGCGTCTGGGTGACCACCTCAAAAGATAACAAAGAGATGAGGAAAAAATGCAAATAGCTTACATGCTTACCACACTTAGTCTTTATTATTAGGTTAGAGGGAGGCGGAAGTGTGGGAGACACTACGCGTGTAGTGTTTCGGGTATTAGTTAGCTCCCAAATTTATTGGGTGGAAGCTTACCTTCCCAGGCTGCCCTCGCGCTTTCTCCCAGACTCCCACCGCTGAAACAACTGAAAAAGCCAACATTGAGAGTCAAAAGGCCCAGTCCAAGCTGAGGTCGGGAGTTCAAGTCCGCAGAGAGATCTGGGTGTTCAGGTCCATTGTACCCTGAAGGGTACAATGCAGGTGGATAGAGTGGTCGAGAAGGCATACGGCATGCTTTCACTCATCGGACGGGGTATTGAGTACAAGACATGGCAGGTCATGTTACAGCTGTATCGGACTTTGGTTTGACCACATTTGGAATGCTGCATACAGTTCTGGTCGCCACATTACCAAAAGGATGTGGATGCTTTGGAGAGGGTGCAGAGGAGGTTCACCAGGATGTTGCCTGGTGTAGAGGGTGCTAGCTACGAAGAGAGGTTGAGTAGATTAGGATTATTTACATTAGAAAGACGGAGGTTGAGAGGGGACCTGATCGAGGTCTGCAAAATCGTGAGAGGTATAGACAGGGTGGATAGCAAGAAGCTTTTTCCCAGAGTGGGGGACTCAATTACTCGGGATCACTATTTCAAGGTGAGAGGGGAAAAGTTTAAGGGAGATATGCGTGGAAAGTTCTTTATGCAGAGGGTGGTGGGTGCCTGGAATGCGTTGCCAGCGGAGGTGGTAGAGGCGGGCACGATAGCATAATTTAAGATGTATCTAGACAGATACATGAATGGGCAGGGAGCAGAGGGATACAGATCCTTGGAAAATAGGTGACAGGTTTAGATAGAGGATCTGGATCGGTGCAGGCTTTGAGGGCCGAAGGGCCTGTTCCTGTGCTGTAATTTTCTTTGATCTTTGTTCTTTGTTCCACACTGAGGCCGGGAGTTCCAGTCCAAGCTGAGGCGGGAAGTTCGAGCCCACGCTGAGGCCAGGAGTTTCAGTCCAAGCTGAGGCCAGGAGTTCGAGCCCACGCCGAGGCTGGGAGTTCGAGTCCGCATTAAGACCGGGTGTTCCAGTCCAAGCTGAGGCTGGGAGTTCGAGCCCACACTGAAGCCGGGAGTTCGAGTCCACGCTGAGGCCAGGAGTTCCAGTCCAAGTTGAGGATGGGAGTTCGAGTCCACACTGAGGCCGGAAGTTCGAGTCAGCACTGGGGCCAGGAGTTCGAGTCAACGCTGAGGCCGGGAGTTCGAGCCCGCGCTGAGGCCGGAAGTTCGAGTCGGCACTGAGGCCGGGAGTTGGGGTCCACATTGAGGCCGAGAGTTCGAGTCAGTGCTGAGGCCGGGAGTTCGAGTCCATGCTGCGGCCGGGAGTTCGAGACCACGCTGAGGCCGGGATTCTGAGTCCGCGCTGAGGCCAAGTGTCAGCACTGGCTTTCACCCTGGATGTCGCTGATGCCTTCCAAGCTCAGGAAGTAGAAAGAAAAAGAATAAAAGTACAATAGGAGCGAGGTAAAAAAGAAAAGGAACAGACAGAGCGGATGAGATCTGGCTCAGGAGTTCTACATCATGTTGGAGGTCTTTCAGAAGTTGGGAGTTGCATTCTCTGCTGTATCTCTTAATGAACTATGAATAAAATGACTGCCTTTCACAATAACTTCATCAGCTAACATAGTGATAACACATGTATTCTTATATCACACAGCGCAACAAATTCCAGAGCAGCATGTTCCAAAAATTGTCCATTTTCAATTCTTTCAACTTTCTCAACAAATCCCAACACAATTTCCTTTGTTAAAAAATTCTTGTATTAAGTACAAATTGCATTTTCTTTTTCATAGAAGCTACTTCTCTGTTCTGACTATGGAATTATTTGATTGCATCTTCTGCACGTAAACTTACAGTAGGAGTAGGTCACAGAGAAGACAGAGCCAATGTAAAATCTTTGAATTACCCATCACTTTCGGAATGAGTCAGATAATGAGTTTGTAATTTCCATTGCATTACTGGTGACTGTAGGGGCGAAAGTGACTGTGAACTTTTTCATTTACAACTCTTTGAAATGATGAAGGAATTTATCAAGTCTGTTAAATTGCTTTAAGGAAATCTAGGAGCATTTATTCAAGAGGGTTATATAATCAATGTGATTTCCTACAATACAGTAACTGCAAGCCACTGAGGTTTACAGAGACAAACATATGGGACCAAAGGCAGCAGGAAGGGTCTAGGCCCGAAACATCAGCTTTCCTGCTCCTCTGATGCTGCTTGGCCTGCTGTGTTCATCCAGCTCCACACCTTGTTATCTCAGGATCTTTCTGCAGATCTGGATTCTGCTTCACAGTCAAGTCCCCTACAGGGTCAAGGTAGAGCTTGAAGTGTTGTCCTTCACCAAGATATTTAACATTTGCAAATCAGAGGAAAATGCAGGGAGACAAAGTGTAGTTTTGGAGAGTGTAATTATTTTCCTAAATATCCTTTCTATTGATGACAAATATCGGACATGAGTTCGATCAGTTAGGCTTCTAGGGGCTGTTTTCTAGATGCTGTTCCAGTACAAAGTTACTTTTGAGCTCTGAGATATAAATTCTTGGAAAAATGGTGAAATGATAAAACAGTAGTGGTGATGTATATTTTTAGACTCTGAGACCCATTTCCCTATTTCCAATCCTATTTCCATTTTCCCTATCCAATCCAACCCCTTCTCTCTGTGTTCATCCTTTGTTCCTGTCCTACAGGAATCAGAGACAATCTGTAGGAGACAAGCTGAAAGGAAGACTAACGGGAGTGGAGTTGCACCCCTTAACACATTCCGCTTACCTTAGTGATAACATTATTTTGTGATTTTACAGTGTGCTGTTCAATTCAAGGGTCTCCAAAACAATTCCAATTGTAGGAATGGGGATCTGAGCCAGAGTGGGATAGACCAGTACAGTGGGGGTATGGGGGTTGGGTGGGTGGTGGGAGTGGGCAGTGGGCAGGGGATGAGGGTAGGGGTGGGGTGGGTGTTGAGGGGATTAACATAGCAGTGGGCAGCCACATGGGTATCTCTCAATGCAAGGTGACTGCTCATCAGCACAGAATGTACCCGACCTGGAATGTGCAGAACTGGAGCAGTTTTCCAAATTACTGACATGAGGGTAAGTATTGAGACAGAACTGAGGGGAGTATTTTGAACACTGTACAAACTAAAACATTGATGTGGTGGAGAAAAACAAATTAACAGCCAAAGAAAACGTAGATGGATCTGAATAATCACAGTGTAGAGACTAAGGATTTGTGACTCAGTCACTCTGCTCTTTGAAACCAAAGCAAGTACACAGCCCGACTTTAAATAACGTTTCAACTCATTCACAGTTACAGCTTGTACAGTTGAACCTGAATTAACCCCCGCAATTAGAAATCAGATATCACTGAACAAATAGCAATAAACAGTCAATTAAACAAGAATACGTACAGAGGAAGACACAGACAATACTTGGAGCTCACTCAATACATTGTTTTAATGAAATTTTTTCATGTCTCATTCCTTTCTGCTGTGTGCTTTTTTTTAGAATGTTTTGAATGTGCCAAGACGAAGGCCAATGAAGATTGTTCTCTCAGCACTACAGTTACATTTTCAAATAATGATATAATTGGCTTCTGCTGCCTAAACTGACGTAATACAAGTTCCATTCTCCAAATGGCAGATTCTCTTCCGATATGTGCATGTTACTGGAAACGTTCACCCATAAGGTCACAAACCCAACACACAAATAATAGGCACCATCTCACTAACTTGATTAAGTTTTGAAGAAATGATGAAAAAGATTGATAAAAGCAGAATGGTGGACGTTGTCTATATGGACTTCAGAAAGGTGTTCAACAAGGTTCCGCGTGGTAGACTGGTTAGTGAGGTTAGATCACATGGAATACAGGGAGACCTAGCCAGTTAGATGCAAAATTGGCTCAAAGGTAGGAGACAGAGGGTGGTGATGGAGGTTTGTTTTTCACACTGGAGGCCTGCGTCCAACAATGTGCCACAAGGATCAATGCTGTGTCCACTGTTCTTTGTCATTTATATAAATGATTTAGATGTGAATACAAAAGGAACGGTTAGTAAGTTTGCAGATGACAATAAAATTGGTGTTGCAGTGGACAATGAAGGTTATCTCAGATTACAACAGGACTTTGATCAGATAGGCCAATGGGCCAAGACGTGGCAGATGCATTTTAATTTAGATAAAAGTGAGGTGCTTCATTTTGGTTGGGAAAATGAGGGCAGGACTTATACACTTAATAGTAGTACTGGAGTGTTGCCAAAGAAAGCGACCTTGGAATACAGGTTAATAGTTCCTTGAATGGGGAGTTGCAGGTAGACAGGGTAGTGAAGACGGCATTTGGTACGCTTGCCTTTATTGGTCAGTGCATTGAGTATAGGAGTTGGGAGGTCATGTTGCAGCTGTACAGGACATTGGTTAGGCCACGTTTGGAATACTGCATGCAATTCTGGAAAGATGTTGTTAAGCTTGAAAGGATTCAGAAAAATTTAAAAGGATGTTGCTAGGGTTGGAGGGTTTAAGCTACAAGGAGACACTGAAGGGACTAGGGCTTTTTATCCTGGAGCATTAGAGGTGGTGGGGTGACCTTACAGGGGATTATAAAATCATGAGGGGCATGGATAGGAAGAACAGCTAAGATCTTTTCTCCAGGGTAGGGGAGTCCAAACTAGAGGGCATAGGTTTAAGGTGAGAAAGGAAAGATTTAAAAGGGACCTAAGGGGCAACCTTTTCATGCAGAGGGTGGTGCGTATATGGAACAAGCTACCAGAGGAAGTGGAGGAGGCTGGTACAGTTACTACATTTAAAAGGCATCTGATGGGTACATGAATAGGAAGGGTTTAGAGGGACATGGGCCAAATGCTGGCAAATGGGACTGGATTAATTGAGGATATCTGGTCAGCATGGACGAGTTGGACCGAATGGTCTGTTTCTGTGCTGCGCAGCCTTATGACTGTATCTCACTCTCTCTGGAGATGGCAAGAGAGGAGGTGAGAAGGCAAATAACTGGGCGATTGGATTTTGCCAGTTATGTATCTCAATCTCACCATCTGATTGATTAATTTCTGGGAGAGAAGATCTTTGGGATCATCTCAACCTATCACCAGTCAAGGTCCTTAAATAGTTAAATCATATCAACTTATGGTCCTCATCACACCGTCTCTGTGATCCATTACTTCCTGGACTGAGAAACCATTGCAACTTGCTTATTTTGGTAGGAGGATGAGCATCCAATTGCCCCAGTCTGGCATGAATGGGAGCACAGAGGGTGACATCTCACAGACCTGCAATATCAGGCTTCCTCTGTTTTATGTTCTGTGGATATTTGCAGGGTGCCCCCAGTTAACCAGGCAGGTACGTGACTTGCTACAAGAGAGGGTGAAAATAAGGCAGAAGACAGAGACTTGGTGATGGAGCAGGGGGACATGAGTGGGAACGGGTCCTTTGTTGAAACTCCACCATATCACTGTTTCTAACATCACTTGGACCTGAACAGAGAACTGACAGAGGGTACTGGTGAGGGTGGAAATGATGGCATTCGCCACAGCCCAGTAAGGAGGTCAGGTCCTTCACACACTGACTCCTTTTCAAATTGTCACAGGGTTAAACTTTCTGAGCAGTTTCCTGATGCAGAATGTGCCTTACAGTGTTAAGTGCTCAGAGTTCGTGCAATGTGGAGAAGGTGAGATTTGCAGAAAAGGGCCTGAATGATGGCAGTTCCGTTTGGTAAAGAGGTGGTATATTTTTGAAAGTTCATTGTGAAAATAAAGCTTTGACTGGCAGGAGGGTTTCGTAACCAATATAAGTGATGTAGGCTTTAAATATCAGCCCTTTTAAATACAGCTAATTACAGAAAAATATAGGTCTCTATACACAGGTACATATAGGCCAATGAATACAGTAATAACAGATAAATGTACGACTATATATAGGTAAATATAGATCTATATACACAGTGAAATTCAGGTACATATAGATCCTCACGTGTGATGATAGTAAACATTCCCCAAGCACATTGCCAAATGTTGATGGGATCTCCGCTAAACAGGTCATCTCACCCAATCCATGCAGTGCCTCGGAAACCGACAAAGCAAAACTCATTCTCAGCAAATTGAAGACTTTGTTAAAAAGTCAAAAGTATCGAGGCAAATGCAGGTGTTTAACACTGTGTTGCTGAAGATCTCGGTCTATAAGTCCAGGATATTAACTATTACAGAAGAGAAAGAGTGAAGGTACAGGTAAGCCCTAATCCAACTGAATGGTGGAACAAATTCAATGGGCTGAATGGCCTCCTCCAGAAGCAGAAATCACTAATTGCAGAAGAAGTGGACAATAGCAGTGAATGGAATATGATGACCCTGCTGTAAATCACGGGGGCAGTTGTGAGACTGAATGCAGAACTGAATTTATACGAATGGTCCATTTTGATGAGGCTTGGTGATGCTGGTGATATCGAATCATTAGATGCACCGTGAGGTTAGAACAGGAGAGGTAATGCTGAGCATGCAGCCTCCGAGATTGCAGAGTTCTCTGCCCAGGTCATTCCTCCAAAACACCAGCTCATTCCTCATTAAGCTGGAAACAGACAACACTCTTTGTCTTGTCAGTTTCTCTGACAATCTGCTACCCTGCAGCAAATTGCTGGCACGCTTTCCCTGGTCTTTAGACATGTGTGATCTTGGCTCAGTCATGGAATCTCTGTTTCTGAAGCTCCCACATAAAACAGCCCCCCTCATGTGGATTCCAGCAGTGAAGGCCCTAGTATCATAAAGAATATGGGCGGCACAGTGGCTCAGTGGTTAGCACTGCAGCCTCACAACACCAGGCACCCAGGTTCGATTCCAGCCTCAGGTGACTGTCTGTGCAGAGCTTGCACATTCTCCCCGCGTCTGCATGGGTTTCCTCTGGGTGCTCTGGTTTCCTCCCACAGTCCAAAGATGTGCAGGCTAGGTGGATTGGCCATCCTAAATTGCCCATAGTGTTCAGGGGTGTGTGGGTTATAGGGGGATGGGTCTGGGTGGGATGATCCAAGGGTCAGTGTGGACTTGTTGGGCCGAAGGGCCTGTATCCACACTGTAGGGATTCTAAAAAAAAACAACACTGACAATGATTAGCATTCATATAGCAGTTTTAACGAGGCAAATCATTCCAGGGCTCTTCACAGGGAGGTATCATCAAAATTTGATGTTAAACACAGAAAGTGAGATTAATGTAGATGTCCAAAAACAAAATCAGAAACTCAGCAGGTCTGGCACTATCTGTGGAGAGAAAGCAGAGATAAAATTTTGAATCAAGTGATCCTTTCTCAGAACTGATTGTAGCCGGGAAAAGGTTGGTACTTAGCCCAGAGATGGGGTTGGGGGAGACAGGAGACATAACCAATAGGTGGGTATAGAGCCCAAAGAGAGAGAGAGAAAAACACAGTTGGGCAGACAAAGGGCTGGGGAAAGGTCAGCCTGGGAGAATGAATAGCTGATAATTGGGACCATTAATAGATTGCATGTGGTAGCAGCACATGTGATGACAGGACCTGGTGCATGGGGTTTGGGATAAGAACATTGGAGAAGATGCTCAGGCTCTAAATTGTTCAACTCGATATTGAGTCCAAAAGGCTGTAGAGTTCCCCAGCAGGAAATTGAAGTTCTGTTCTTCCAGCTTGCACTGAGCTTTGCTGGAGCACTGCAGTAAGCCTGAGATGGAGAGGTTGGCCAGGGCACAGTGGTGTGTTGAGCTGGCAGGTAACTGGAAGCTCAGGCTCATTTTTGCAGACAGAATGTAGGTGTTCTGCAAAGCAGTCACCCAGTCTGTGTTTTGTCTGCCCAGTGTAGAAGTGCTCCCAGATGTCTAAAAACCATGCCTCTAGAAGTAAGTTTTAAGTAGTGCCTTAAAGGGGGTGTGGAGGGAGGGAGTAGGTCCCAAAACAGATGGTTTTGGGGGGATATTTCTGGAATTTTAGGGTCCTGTAAGCTGAAGATGGAATGAGGGATCTGAAAGACCAAAACTGGAGGAGCACAAACACCTCAGATCTTTCTGATGCGGGAGGACATTCCAGAGATAGTGAGGGGTGAGGCTGTGGGGAATTTAAAAAGAGAGTGAGTATTTTAAAATCTAGGTTAACTGGGACCCAGTGGAGATCATGAGTGCTGGGTTGTGGGTGAATGGGTTACTGGAGTTATTGATATGAGTTTGGACACACGTGGTAAGACCAATTTCTTGCCATTTATTGTCAATGACTTGTAAACCACAGCCATTTAGTTTGTGACGTTAGCCAGAAATTGACATCATTTCCATAAATTCACAACCAGCAAAATGATCAAATGCAATCACTTTATAAATAGGATTCTTCCGCTGGGAAAGTGAACAAACATTGAAGCAGTGAGTAGCCAATGAATGGCCAGAGGGTTGACAATGAGTGATTAATGAGTGCAAAGTGAGTAGACAGCAAGCGAATAGAAGATTGACAGTAAATGAACAGAATTATTACTGTTTTCCTGTTGGTACATTGCAGCTGGACATCTTAATAACAGTGCTTCATAGAATCCCTACGGAGTGTAAGCAGGCCATTCAGCCCATCAAGTCCAGACCAACTCTTCAAAGAGCATCCCACTCAGACCCACCCCCCCACCCTATCCCAGTCACCCCACATTTCCCATGTGGAATTCACCTAACCTACACGTCTTTGGATAGTGGGAGGAAATCAGACCACCTGGAGGAAGCCCATGCAGAAATGGGGAGAACATGCAAACTCCACATAGGCAGTCACCCAAGGGTGGGATTGAATCTGGGTCCCAAGGACTGTGAAGCAGCAGGGCTAACCACTGAGCCACCATGCCACCCAATGGTGTTTATGATAATAGAATTTTAACATTAACACCCATGCCATGAGGGGAGGAGGGGAAGAGTTGTATCAGAGAGAGCTGTAATCACTTTGCAGTATATTAGAATGTAAAGAAAGAGTTTGACAAGGCATACTGAGAGCCAGACAATAGTTACTCCTAGATAAGGGTCTAGGCCCAAAAAATCAAGCTTTCCTGCTCCTCTGATGCTGCTTGGCCTGCTGTGTTCATCCAGCCCCACACCTTGTTATCTCATAGTTACTCCTAGATCAGGTGAAGACGAAGGAGCAGACCAGGTTAAGGACAGTCTAGTTCAGCAGAGCTGTCTTGAGAGTGCAATCCAGACACTCAGCCTGGAGCCCATGGAGGGCAGAGCCCTAAGGGTAGAAATGTTGAAATGTGTGAACAAAGCTGATGTTTTTAACATTTGAGCTTGAGGTGTACAACAAAGTAGTTGTGAGGCAGTGTCCTCTGGTGGTGATTCACACTGGCATTTGCTTTCAGTGAAACTGCATAGTTTAAGGGTCTTGTGGTGCAGTGGGGTAGTGTCCTTACCTGTGGGCCAGAAAGTCAGGCTTCCAGTCCTACTTGCCCTAGAGCTGAGTTATAAGCAGCCCAGACAGGGTCATTAAGAATACTTACTGACCGTTAGTGAGATTAGCAGCAGGGACAAGGGTATAGTGCTGGCTGTGTCTGGGAACTCTACCTTGATGTTTGGTCCCGTTGCAGTCAATGAGTTGGTTTGAATAGGTTTAGGTTTACGGAAGAACCTCTACTGGCTAAAGGGGAAAGAAAGACACAATTCATGCCAATCAATCCATAATAATGTTTACACTCCTGTGGTATGGATTTATGAGGTGTATTTTGTCCTGGTTTCTTTTGAAGAGAGGTTTTGAGCCAAGGGCGCTGAGTTGTCTCTCCTAAGCTAACGAAGTGAACAGCTTGTGAGGACATTTTTTTTAAAAGTTGGAATAATAAAAGCAACATGAATGGGTGGAGTCAGGCTCCCACAGAACCAGGGTTTTAGTTTAGCTTTCAGTTGTTGCTAGGGTTTTGACATTGTTTGTGGAAACTGCTAAGTCTCTCTCTACTACAGCTAAAAGTTGGGGTTCTCTTCCTGCTGCTGGAGTTGCATGTGAGACAATCTGTTTTACTGACTTTGCCTTTGCCGAGGGTGTGTTTATGGGATGTTACTATATTGGAACAGTTGCTATTTAGTATTTACATAATCTATCACCCTCTCAAGTACTTTTTTATTCCTTCACCATAGGAGCACATCACTGGCTAGGCAGCATTTTTTGACTATCCCTAATTGTCCAGAGGGTAGTTAAGAGCCAAACATGTTGCTGTGGGTCTGGAGTCACGTGTAGACCAGACCGGGTAAAGATGGCAGATTTCCCTCCCTAAAGGACTTTAGTGAACGAGATGGGTTTTTCCCAACAATCAGAAATGGATTTATGGTCAGCATTAGACTCTTAATTCCGGATTGTTATTGAATTCAAATTCCACCATCTGCCGTGACGAAATTTGAACCTGGGTCCCCAGAATATTATCTGGGTCTCTGAATTAATAGGCCAGCGATAATGCCATTACACCATCACCTCCCCTTGTTTCCCAATAGAGTTAAAGTTAGACCAATTCTTCTTTCTTTCGTATTTTAACTGTAGGGTCAGAATGAAGTATGTTTTGCTTAAAGCCGAGTAATGTACTCAATTGAATTGCATTGGAAACACAACACTTTAAACCTCCCTTTAAATAAGAAAAGAGCTAGGGCCTAGGTTATCTCATTGATATATTTGAAGGGGGTCTAGCCTGGCCCATAACTAATTGGGGACTCTTGTCCAAATTGGGTTTGGAATTGTTGGACTCAAAGGCAGTGAGTTGTGAGTGTGGATTTCTTTTGAGTGTTGCTCTTGTTCAGTTAAACAGGGTGTGCCTTGTGTAGTGGTGGCTCTTTCAGTCACTAAGAGTTTCCTGGGGATGGAAGAAGTCACTTTGGGGGGTTTGTGAGCAAGGCAAAGCTTTCGGAATTGGCAATCAAGTTGAAGTTGGAACAAAAACAAAGTTGCTGGAAAGGCCCAGCGGGTCTGGCAGCATATGTGCAGGAAAAAAATAGAGTTCACGCTTTGGGTCTGGTGACCCTTCCTCAGAACTGTTGAAGTTGGAGTTGCCTGTGTCTGTGAGGAAAGGGGAAATAATTGTATCAATAGCTCTACATTTACAATGGGCAGAAATACAAACAGAATCATTGGAAATGGCTAAAATTCAATTGCAACTGAAACAGCTTGAATTAGAGGCAATGGCACGGAAAGAAGGAAGAGAAAATAAAATCAGACTGTTTGAATTATGATTAAAAGCAGAGAAGAAGAGGAAAAGAAAGAATAGCCCTGGCAAAACAAAAAGAAAATGAAACGATGGCCCTAGCAGAAGAAATGGAGAAGGAGAGAGGGTTTGAACTTGAGAAGTTGGCAATGAAA
The DNA here is from genome assembly GCA_024137785.1 of Ginglymostoma cirratum. Lineage (NCBI taxonomy): Eukaryota > Metazoa > Chordata > Chondrichthyes > Orectolobiformes > Ginglymostomatidae > Ginglymostoma > Ginglymostoma cirratum. The sequence continues at coordinate 1,568,364 of JAHRHZ010000004.1, forward strand.
GAGGAAAGTTGACTTAAAATGGCAGAGGTAAATGTTGAAGGTGGGAGTAGTGATGAGGACAGTGATGGAGAGCAATCCCATTGTAGCCAAAGGCCTGGTGGGCATCTGTTTAAATATGTCCAAGGGTAACCTAAGTTTGACAAGAAGGACATAGAAGCCTTTTCCATTTCATTTGAGAAAGTGGCTATACAAATGAAATGACTGGTGACCATGTGGTATTGTGGATGCAAACAAAGTTGGTAGGTAGAGCTAGTGAGGTATTTGCATCACTATCTGGAAGTACCTGGGGAATATGAGGAGGTGAGACAAGCCATTGAAGTCCACATGAGCTAGTGCTAGAAGCCTACAGTAGCACTTCAGGAATCTAAGGAGGGGCCCTGGTCAGACGTAGCAGAATTTGAAATGATCAAACAGAGTAATTTTGACAAGTGGATAAGGACATTGAAAATAGATCAGACATATGATGCTGTCAGAGAGACTATTATTTTGCAGGAGTTCAAAAATTCATTTCCTGAGGTAGTGAGAACTCGTGTAGAAGAGCAGAGTTAAAACTGCAAGATTAGCGGCAGAAATAGCAGACAATTATGAGTTAGCTCACAACTCAAAGTTTGGCTTCCAACATCATTTTCAATCTGTGAGGGGTAGAAATTGGGGGAAAAAAGAAATCCTCAAGTGGTAAGGGTTTGAGTGGTTCTGAGGAAGGGTCACCAGACCTGAAACGTTAACTCTGTTTTCTTCCTTCACAGATGCTGCCAGACTTGCTGAGCTTTTCCAGCAACTTTGTTTTTGTTCCTGATTTACAGCATCCTCAGTTCTTTCAGTTTTTATAAATAAGTTAAAGTTCAATTATCAGAAACTATGTATGATCAAATAGTTGAGAGAGATAAAAAAAACAAGAACAGGTGAAGGACGAAGTGGACACGTTTAGTTCAGAGAAGCTAGTTGAATTACAGGAAAAAAAATTAAAATAAAACAGTTGCATCAAAAGACAGACCCAGAAGAAGAATCTGAGAGTATCCCAGAATGTTACTATCTTAAAAATGACATTTTCAGGGAGATGAGAAATGGGCAGAAGTGTTCATCAAGTTGTATTACCAGTGGATTATAGAAAGAAGGTGTTGGGGGTAGCACACGAATTACCAGTATGAGGCCATTTTGGAATATGGATAACTCAAGCCAAATACGAAAAACATTTTTATTGGCCTGGACCGCATAAGGATCTGGTTGAATTTTGTCAGACACATGTTAAGTAATAGGAAAACCTCAGACACAGTGATGAAACCAGTGCCATTAATACCTGTCCAGCATTGGAGGAACCTTTGACAAGAGTCTTAATTAGTTGTGTAGGACCCCTCCCTAACACAAAAAGTAGGAACCAAAATTTGTTGGCCATAATGGATATGTCTACTAGACTTCACAGCTAAAATGTTTTACTAGATACGGATTACCCACAGAAATGCAATCAGATCAAGGGTCAAATTTCACATCAAAATTATTCAGGGAAGTTATGGATAGCTTTGAAATAAAACAATTCGAGTCCACTACATACCATCCAGAATCACAGGAAGCTTTAGAGCAGTGGCGTCAAACTTTAAAGACCATGTTGAGGGCTTATAGTCAACGTTACCCAGATGACTGGGATAAAGGAATTCTGTTTATACTTTTTGCAATTCAGGACGCACTTAATGAATCAACTAAATTTGTTCCATTTGAATTAGTTTTCTGAGTTGAGGTGAAAGGACCACTGAAATTAATTAAGAAAAAAATTAGTAAGTCAGAGTTCAGAAACCACATATTTGGACTGTATCACAGTTTGGGAAAAGATTAAATACAGCGGGTGAGTTAGCTAGACAGCTTTTGAAAATAGCACAACACATGACGAAACAGGAAGCAGACCAGAAATCAAAACTTCATAGCTTCTTTAGAGGAGATAAAGTGTTAGTGTTACTACCAGTCGTAGGTGAATCTCTAAAAGCAAGGTTTATCAAATTGAAAGGGAATCGAGTGAGGTGAATTATTTGATAAGAATGCCAGATAAAAGGAAATCTCACAGTGTTTCATGTGAATGTGCTCAAGCGGTATTTTGATATTGGAAGGAAAGCAAAAGTAGAATGTGGTACTTGTTACAACAGAGTGAAGAACCAAATCCAGATAAATTTGCATTTCATTGTCCTCAAATTAAACTGGATAATGAAAAATATCACAAAAATTGGGATAAATGATTGAGTTAACTTCCAAAAGACAGTTGAGGTGACCTGAAAGAGTAATACAATCCCATGGAGACATATATGGGAATAAGCTGGGGAATACTAACATGATTACACATGACGTAGATATAGGAAATGCTGTTCCAATTAAGCAACATCCTTTTAGACTTGAACCCCTAAAATTGGTTCCAAAAAAAGATTGAAAGCATGCTCAAAGACAACATAATGGCAGTGAATTTCAGTGAACGGAGCTCACCTTTAATGATGGTGCCAAAACCGGATGGTACCCAAAGTCTGTGTTTTGTTTACCACAAAGCCAAACCAGTGACAAAATCTGATTCATACCCTAGTCCTGTGCTGAGAAGGAGGGACAAGCAAATTATATTTTAAAGCTGGACTTATTCAACAGATACTGATTTAACCGAGACAGCAAACGAAATTTCGGCTTTTGTGACACCGAATGTGACACCAGTTTGAAGCCATGCCGCTTGGTATGAAAAATGCACCAGCTATGTTTCCTAGACTAACCAATAAAGTCATTTCAGGATTACCCAATTGTGTGGTGGACGTTGATGCTCTGGTGATTTTTAGTCACACATGGAACGAACATTTGCAGCATCTGTCCAAATAGTTTGATTGATTTCGGGAAGCAGACTTGGTGATAAACCTGGCTATGAGTGAGCTCACAAAGGCCCAAGTCACATTCCTAGGCCACGTTATTGGATATGGACAGATGGACTCAACAAAGAGGAAAGTACCACGATTTCTAAGACTGACCAGATTTTATTGACAATTCGTGCCAAAATTTAGCACCATGGTTATCCACTGTCTGACTTGTTGAAGAACTGCAGAAAATAAAGCATTTGACAGCCTGAAAACTGTTAACCACGACTCCAGTGTTAGCCATACTTAAAGGGGGAGGTGACAGCCCAGTGGTATTATCGCTGGACTGCTAAACCAGAGATACAAGTAATGACCTGGGGATCTGGGCTTAATTCCTGCCACAGCAGATGGTGGAATTTGAATGCAATAAAAATCAGGAATTAAGAATCTAATGTTGACCATGATTCCATTGTCAATTGTTGGAAAAACCCATCTGGTTCACTAATGTACTTTAGGGAAGGAAACTGCCATCCTTTCCTGTTCTGGCCTACATGTGATTCCGGACCCACTGCAATGTGGTTGGCTCTTAACTGCCCTTTGGACCATAATGTTGGCCTCGCCAGTGCTGCCTTTGGCCCATGATTGAATACACTTTTAAAAATACACAAAGCCATTCAAGGTGGTTGTCAATGCAAGTGAAGTGGGTAATGAGAAGATAGAAAGACTAATTGGGTATTTGTACAGAAAGCGCGCACACGCACACAGTGTTTACTTATGACCAGCCAGCTCAGAATTATTTCCCTTGAACTGAGGAGATTCTAAATCTCCAGCTTATGTTGGTCAGCCAGGGCTGCCTGATTAGTCAAGCTTAACAAAACCCAATCAACAACCTCAGAGTCAACAAGGACGACCTGGTTCCAATCACTACAGTTGAATATAATCACCAACAGAAATATCCCACAACTGAGAAACAGACCTTGAGTTTGGTGTTGGCGGTGCTACACTTCAACATTTATGTAGCTAGTAATGTGTCTGAGTCAATCTATTGATCATAAACCCTTAACATTGTTGGATAAATTTAAAAATACAAATGCCAGATTTGTTAGATGGAACTTATAGTTATAGCCATGTAATTTGAAAATTATACATGTGACAGGACAAGAGAATGTAATTGCCAACGTGTTGTCATGACTTTGATGAAGGAAGACCGAAGCATATGGTGGCAGGAAAAAAAAGACTGAAATGGACTGTAATAATGAATATGTGCACGCTTAGAGTCAATGTAATGTATATGTATCGTAGTGTACTAACAGTGTAAGACTAAGGGCTTTTAAAAATGAAGCCATCTTTGTACGTTCATGTTTTTAAGGGGGGAGGAACAATGATATTATGGCTTTATGGGGTGGAATTTTTTCCTGGTTTTGTTTTGAAGCCAGGCTTTAAGATAGAGGTACTGAGCTGACTATTTGAAGCCAATAAAGTAAACAGCTTGCGAGGCCCTGAGTTTCTTTCAAAGTTAGAACAATAGAAGCAGCCTGAATGGGTGGAGTCAGGCTCCCAGAGACCCAGGGGCTTAGTTTAGCTTTCAATTGGGGTTTGAGAGTTTGTTGTGGAAGCTGCTATGTATCTCTCCATCTCTGTTACAGCCTTAAAGCTTGGGTTCTCTCTCTGCTGTCAGAATTGCATGTAAGAAAATTGTTTTACTGGCTTTGCCTCTGCCAAGGGTGTGTTTATTGGATGTTACTATATTGGAATAGATACTGTTTAGTAGTGACATAAAATATTATCATCTTGAGTTGTCCAATACAGTGAAAGTTTACTGATATTTCTTTTGTTTGTATTTTTAACTGTAGTGTCAGAGTAAATGTGTTTTGCTTAAAGCCAAGTAGCGTAACCAATTGAATTATATCTGGAACAGGCACCTTACACATGCCTTTGAATACGGTAAAAATTAGGACCTAGGTTATTTTCTTGACATATGTAAAGAGGGTTTGGTCTAGCCCATAACACCCCACTTCAGCCTGCTCCTATCCTATTGCATCAAACTTTATCAAACTTTATCAACATGACCCTCTGTTTCTCACTCTGTTTCTCACTCTGTCTTGTTTTTATCCAACTTCTCCAATTTTCATTTAGAAAGGAAGTTTTTTGCTGCAGGTGAACAGGGCTGAAGGGGAGAGTTGGTGAGCGGTTTCTAGAACAAGGGGTCATATTCTGAGATTGAGGGGCAGGACGTTGAGACTGAGATGATGAGGAAATCCTTCTCCAAGATGGCAGTGAACCTCTGGAATCCTCTACTCCAGAGAGGTGTAGCAGCTCAATCACTGAGTAGGTTCAAGACAGAAATCAAAAGATTTCTAGATGCACATCAAGAGACAAAAGGGGTAGTACAGGAAAACAGCATTGAGATAGATAACCAGCTCTGATCTAGTCAAATGGCAAAGCAAGCAGATGGGCTGAATGGCCTATGCCAGCTATCCCATTCTATCTCAATACATCAAGACTGTTGACTTCCTCCTACACTCTGTGGCAGTGTGTCCGCCATCTCAACCCTTCTGAAGGAACGAGGTTTCTCCTGAATTCCCAATTGGACTTCTTGGTAACAATCTTCAATTAATGGCCTCTGGATATGCCCCACCCCACAGGAGGAGGTTCTGTCCCTGACGTGAGCTCCTACTCTGGGGCTGCTACCCTGATATTGGGAGCATTTTGAGGTCCCAGATTTAGTAATGTGAACAACAGTGACAGCCAGTTTGAACACGATACGTTCTCACTGTCATATATCAGATAATAAGCAGATTGGACGAGCGATTTGAGGTTAAGGGATGATATTTTTTCTGGGACACCAGAATTCTATTCCTGTCTTTAACTAAAGTCATGGGAGGTAATGGACAAGTTCTCAAGGTGCAGGATGTCTCCATGATGAAGTGTCAATTGGCATTTAGAGTCATAGAATCATAGAGCTGTACTGCACAGAAACAGACTCGTGGTCAAACTCATCCATGCTGACCAGATATCCTAAGCTAATCTAGTCCAATTTGCCAGCATTTGGCCCATATCCCTCTAAACCCTTCCTATTCATATACCTATCCAGATGCCTTTTAAATGTTGTAATTGTACCAGCCTCCACCACTTCCTCTAGCAGCTCATTCCATACACACACCACCCTCTGCCTGAAAAGGTTGCCCCTTAGGTCCCTTCTTTATTTTTCCCTTTCTCACCTTAAACCTATGCTCCTCTAGATTTGGGCTCCCCCACTCTGGGAAAAGACCTTGTCTATTTACCTTAACCATGCCCGTCAAGATTTTATAAACCTCTTTAAGGTCACCCCTCAGCCTCTGACACTCCAGGGAAAATAGCCCCAGCCTATTCAGCCTCTCCCTATAGCTCAAACTCTTCAACCCTAGCAACGTCCTTGTAAATCTTTTCTGAGCCTTTTCTAGTTTCACAACAACCTTCATATAGCAGGGAGACTAGAATTGCATTCGATATTCCAAATGTAGCCTAACCAATGTCCTTTACAGCTGCAACATGACCTCCCAACTCCTAGACTCAATGCACTAACCAATAAAGGCAAGTGTACCAAATGCCTTCTTCACCGCCCTGTCTACCAGCAACTCCACTTTCAGGGAACTATGAACCTGCTCTCCAAGGTCTCTTTGTTCAGCAACACCCCCCCAGGGCCCTACCATTAAGTGTATAAGTCCTGCCCTGATTTGCCTTTCCAAAACGCAGCACCTCACATATATCTAAATTAAACTTCATCTGCCGCTCCTCGGCCCATTGGCCCACCTGATCAAGATCCCGTTGTACTCTGAGGTAACCTTCTACACTGTCCACTACACCTCCAATTTTGGTGTCATCTGTAAACTTACTAACAATACCGCCTTTGAAATCTGAGAGTGGAAATAGAACCTGAGATAGCTAACAGAGCAAAACATATTTTACAATTACTCTGTATCTGTGCAGATTTCCTCTGATCACTAGAGAAGTGCACTCTGCTGTTAGGAAAATTTTGAAGTTGTCATAGTTTGGTTAAAAATTGAGCTCATGTTTTAAAACTTTATTAAATAATTCAAATCAACCATGTATACAAACTTAATCAGACTTTCAGAAATACCAAAAACCATTATTCACGTTAACCAGTTACACAGAAAGATTCCACCCGATTAGCCAAAATGAGACTTAGCGTCTCCTCCCAATCTCCCACAATCACTGTAGCAGAAGATTGGAAAGCAATCTGTAGGTATCCTGTTGATTCCTGGAGTAAGGGGTGACGGTGGAGGATTGGGGGACAGTGGGAGAGAGGGGTACTGAGCCCACTAGAGTAGGTGTGGAGGAAAAAGGCAGTGTTTTCCAGGGTTATCATTGGAGGGTCCCTGTCCACACATCGCCTGGCAGCTAGGTAGTTTGTACATTACAGCTGACTTGTCTTCCTGGGTCATTATCATCTGCTGTTCAGCTGTAATCTCTCACACCTCCTCAATCGCCATCCCTTGTTTCCCTGCGCAACCCTATCACTTCCTTGTGTCTAACACTATCATCATGTTGATTACTGATTCATTGCTACCTCGTCCCCTTACTATCTCATCCACCCTACCACAAACCTCTCTCTCTCTCCCTCATAAATGCAAAATACCAAGGACGCTGGAAAAATGAAATAAAACCAGGAGATACTGAATTGTCTCTAGCAGCACCAAAAATCCATAATCTCTTCCCATTTCCTCAATTGAGGACGCCCCAACTCCATGATGAACTGTTCCCACAACCACATATGACCCATTTCCCACACTTGCACTGTCTCATTGAATAATAATAGGGTTCCCATTGGCCTCACTTTCTAACCACCAGTCTCCACATTCGAAGGTTCAAAGTTATTTCCATCCCCTCCAGCATGAAATTACCAGTAAATACATCTACCCCTCCCCTCCCCGGGCTGTACTCCATAGGAAGCAAACCCTCCATGACACTCTGGGCCACTCCTCAATCAACCTCAGCTCTTCATCCCTTTCCAACATAATCACAAGGATTATAATAGCTGCCCTTTCATTGCCCAAGGCCCCAGATACTCCTTCCAGGTGAAGCAGCAATTTATTTGTATTTCTTTCAGTCTGGTCTACAATATTTGCGGCTCTTAACACAACCTCCTCCATGTCAGGGAGATGGAATGCCGACTTGGTGACTGTTTCGCAGAAGCCTTGACTCTGTCCACAAATAGGACCCTGTCCTCCAGCTACTTGCCATCTCGCTCTCGTGCCTATGTTTGAGCCCACAGCCTGGTGCAGGGCTCCAGGGAAACACAGTGCAAGATGCGGGAACAGAACCTCTTTCTCCAATTCGCCATTTCACGCTGTTTAGGATTCCACACGGAGTTAAATAATTTGCAGACTGTGAACTTTGCCCTCCAGTTTGATTCTCCTTTGTTTCTTCACCACAATTATAGCCACATCCTTTGCCTTCCGTTCTATGGCATCTTTCTCGTTGAATCTCTTCCACCCTGTACCTTCACCCAGGCCTTCCCTCCCTCCCCCCACCCACCTACTCTCTGCAGCATGAAGCCCACGCCATTCCCTTCAGAGGTGAAGAAGAATCTTTATTGAAATGTATTAAATGATAAGTGGCACAGACAGGGCAGACAGGGATTAACGTTTCCACTTGATCCAGAGATCAATGACCAGGGGGCATAGATTTAAGGTAAGGGGCAGGAGATTGAGACGAAATGTGAAGAAAAATATTTTTCCTTCAGGAGTGGTGAGAATCTGGAACTCACTGCTTATAGGAGTGATAGAGACAGAAACCCTCATAACATTGAGGAAATACTTAGATGTGCAGCTGTGATGCCAAGGCATACAAGGTTACAGACCAAGTTTTGGAAAATGGGATTGGAGTAGTCTTAAATTAGTGTCCTTTTATTCTGAGACCACGCACTCTTGTACTAGAGTCTCCCACAAGGGCAAACATTTACCCTGTCAAGCCCCATAAGCATCCTGTAGGTTTCAATGTGATCCCCTCTCACTCTTCTAAACTCCAGAGAGTACAGCCCCAACGTGTTTAGCCTTTGCTCATAGGACAATCCCATCACCCCAGGGATCATCCTAGTGAACCTTCGGTGAACTGTCTCCAATGAAATAATATATTTTCTTAAATAAGGGACCAACACTGCTCACGGTCCGCCAGATGTGGTCTGACCAACACCTTGCACAGTTGCAGCAAGACTTCCTTACTCTTACACTCTAAACCCCTTGCATTGAAATAGGGCCAACATTCAATTAGTCTTCCTGATTATCTGCTGCACCTGTGTGCTAGCATTCCAGTTTTTGTGTACAAAAACCTCCGAGTCCTTTTGTTGCAGCTTTCAGCAGTGTTTATCCATTTAAATAATATCCTGTTCTTTTGTTCTCCCTTCCAAAATGAACAACTTCACATTTTCCCACAATTAGGTAGTTGTTTTTGGCCAGTGTAGATTCAGTGGGCTGAAGGGCCTTGTTCTATGCTGTAAGAATCTCTGACTCTATGACAATATATTTAACTCAAAACAGGAATTCTGCCTCACACAGATGATTTTTCTGATGAAGGGTCTAGGCCCGAAACGTCAGCTTTCCTGCTCCTCTGATGCTGCTTGGCCTGTTGTGTTCATCCAGCTCTGCACCTCGTTAACTCACACAGATGTCTCACTTTTTGCTTTTATTCCTTCACTTTATATTTGATTTAAATTTCTTGAATTACACTTTCAGTTCTGAGAAAAGGTCGTTGACCTGACATTAATTTAGCTCCTCCCTCCACAGTCTGACCTGCTGAGAGTTTCCAAACAATTACTTCTTTTCATTTTAAAATGAGTTCATAATTATTGAGCATTTTTTATTGTGTATTTTGTGGACAAAGCCAGCAGATGGCAGCAGCTGCTTGTGTCTCCAACTCTGCGCACTTCCAGGGCTGTATTTTAAAAACTGTTCGAAATTTTCATTAATCCATTAACAATATTTTGAAAGGAATTTACTGGTTATACATTGATGAACTTGTTTAAGTACAATAACCTAAAGATTTGTAACATTGTGAAGATAACGCAATTGAGATGTTTTGCACTAGTTAAAAGCTGCAACATTGGATGAAGGTAAAATGCAGACAGATTAAAATGCAATAAAGAGAGGTGAAGATCTCGAGACTAAATTATGACGTTCTCCTCTCCTTGTAGGGATTGAACTGAGTTCAATGAGTGGGAGCTGTAATCCATAATATGTTGTAATTTAGTTTCTAACTGTCCTTCCAGGGACAATCCTCTTCCCTGGAATTAAAGGATGGATGAAATCAACCTGACATATAACACACACATGTATTACATCCTTACATATAACATACACATGTATTACATCCTTACATGTAACACACACATGTATTACATCCTTACGTGTAACACACACAACATATATAACATCCTTACATATAACACACAACATATATAACATCCTTACATATAACACACATATGTATTACATCCTTACATGTAACACACACAACATATATAACATCCTTACATATAACACACACATGTATTACATCCTTACATATAACATTCACATGTAACAGAAACACTGCACTGAGTCAATTGTTAAGCTTCTGAACCAAATGTTACTTCTTCAGAAAGGAATTTTCATAAATTGTTCAGGCAGCTGATCCAAAACTTCCTCAAATAAGGAAATCTATGTATTGCTGGAACCTTGTCCAAAACCTTTGACCAAGGACGTAGATATGACGCGCTCAATTTATAACCAGGACCTGTGCTAATTAGAGATAAAAGGTACTGCAGATGCTGGAGAATCCGAGATAACAAGCATGGGGCTGGATGAACACAGCAGGTCAAGCAGCATCATAGGAGCAGGAAAACTTGACGTTTCGGGCCCAGACCCTTCATCAGAAATGGGGGAGGGGAAGAGGGTTCTGAAATAAATAGGGAGAGAGGGGGAGGCAGATAGAGGATGGATAGAGGAGAGGATAGGTGGAGAGGAGGCAGACAAGTCAAAGGGGCGGGGATGGAGCCAGTAAAGGTGAGTGTAGGTAGGGGGGTAGGGAGGAGATAGGTCAGTCCAGGGAGGACGGACAGGTCAAGGGGGCGGGATGATGTTAGTAGATAGGAGATGGGGGTG
>JAHRHZ010000004.1:1584314-1597358 GCA_024137785.1 Ginglymostoma cirratum
CCCCTCCCCACCCCCACTGCTCAGGCCCTATCCCCTCCCCACCCCCAATGCTCAGGCCCTATCCCTTCCCCACCCCCACTGCTGCTCAGGCCCTATCCCCTCCCCACCCCCACTGCTGCTCAGGCCCTATCCCCTCCCCACCCCCGCTGCTGCTCAGGTACTCTGCCTCCTGCTGAAGGGGAGATGCGTTAAGAGACATTCACAGGGCACGCGAACACTTTGCCTGATTTGATTGATATGGTGAGAGATGTGATTGCCCGTGTGTGATACCTGGAAGAAGAATGTTCTTGGGCAAAGGGTAAGATTTAAAGGGTTCAAAATAAAGGTGAGTTCAGTGCCATCAAAGAGCTAACAGGAATTCTTTATTGAAAACTAATAAAGCATGTCGTGCCATGTGTGACTGAGATAGCTCTGAGGTGTTTATCCCGGGAGCATCGTTTATGGCTGTATCTTCGTCCCACACACACACACCTTTGTTGTAAAGTTGTCCGATTCTCCTGGTTGTAACAAAAGCTGAGTGAGCTGACAGTGTGGGAGCTGGAGTGAACTGTAGCAGATGTACGAGAAGCAGTACCGCTGGGTACCAGGCGTATCACTTTGGCAGCTGCCCGACATTGATTATACATGAGACAGCTGATGGAGATATTTGGCACCCAATCTTGTGGCGTGTCAGTCCTCTGTTGTGGCTTCCTCATAATGCTAACTCGGGAGCACAAATCTTCAGTACTATTGCTGGAATGTTGTCAGGGCCCACAGCCTTTGCACCATAGAAAGCATCCTATCTGATGCATCACAGCCTGGTATGCAACTCCTCTGCCCAAGACCACAAGAAATTACAGGGAGTTGTGAACACAGCCCAGTCAATCACAAAAACCAGCCTTCCTTCCATTGACTCTGTCTTTCCTTGCCCCTGCCTTGGAAAAACAACCAACAGAATCAAAGACTCCTCCCACCCCAGTTATACTCTCATCCTCCCTCTTCCATCAGGCAGAAGATATAAAAGTTTGAAAACACCTACCAACAGATTTAAGAACAGCTTCTTTCTCACTGTTATCAGACTTACAAACTGACCTCTTATTTATTAGAGTTGACCTCTCTCTGCACCATCTCTGTCACTGTAAAACTATAATCTGCGTTCTGCTCTATTACCCTGATGTATTTCGGTAAGGTATGATTTATCTGATAACACACAAAACAATACTTTTCACCATATCTCGGTAGATGTGACATTAATGTGATGCAAATTTCAAAAAACTATGTAACTGAACCTCTAGGTTTCTTTTTTCTACAACACCACCCAGGGCCCTGCCATTAACTGTGTAAGTCCTGCCCTTGTTTGTTTTACTAAAATACAATACCTTGCATTTATTCAAATTAAACTCCATCTGCCTCTTCTCAGCCCTTGATCACAATCCCTTTATAATTTTAGATAACCTTCTTCACTGTAGACTTTATCACCAATTTTGGTGTCATCCACCAACTTACAAACCATGTTTCCTAAGTTCTCCTCCATCCTCTTGCCACTTGCCTTTCCACCTTTTAACAGCTGTGGTCCCAACACTGACCCCTGTGTACTCTTATCTTAACATTTTGAGAGCTAAATTGTCAAATGACTTCTGAAAGTCCAAATATAAATCCAGTTCATAGGGCTATTTTTAGAGATAACTGGTGATTGAAATAACCCCACAGAGGCTGGTATCCCATCATGGGGAGGTGATAGTGTGGTGGTAATATCACTGGACTGTTAATCCAGAGACCCAGATAATGTTCTGGGGACCCAGGTTTGAATCCTGGCAGATGGTGGAATTTGAATTAAATAAAATATCTCGAGTTAAGAGTCTAATGATTGTTAGAAAAACCCATCTGGTTCACCAGTGCCCTTGAGGGAAGGAAACTGCCATCCATACCTGGTCTGGCCTACATGTGACTCCAGACACACAGCAATGTGGTTGACTCTGAACTGCCCTCGGGGGCAATAAATGCTGTCTAGCTAGCAACACCCTCATCCCATGAATGATTGAAAAAACCATCAACTTTTCCCCCTTTATTTACATGTGGTGCATCCTTGACACTGATCCAACTCCCACAGAGCCGGCTCTCAGCGTGAGCAAGGGTCTGACACTCTTGTTTATATCTGTCAGCCGGGGCTCCCTGATTGGACCAGATTAACAGCCCCAGTCAGGGAACTGATGTACTATGAGGTCCACCTGGCTGACCTCCTTACAATGACTACATCCCCCTCCCCCTCTGAATCTGAGGATCGAGGCTAATTCTTTTTCAGAGTTAACATTTTGGGTTGATTGACCTTTCTTCAGAACTTCACCAGGTTAAGAAAATTTATTTGTATAAGATTTGCAATTCTAATCCACAAGGATGGTGGTATTTTGTAAATATGGTGCGCGTATTCTGAAGAAGGGTCACTGGACCAGAAACATTAACTCTGCTTTCTCCCCACAGGTACTGCTAGATCTGCTGAGCTTCTCCAGTAATTTCTGTTTTTGTTTCTGATTTCCAGCATCCGCAGTTCATTTGGTCTTTTTGGTGGATGATAGCCCAACGTGTTCCATTCATATTTCAGTCCTGTAGTATAAAGTTTCAGGGGCACAAGGGTCTTGCAGAGGTTGGTCTCCCACATTAAGGCAAAACGATTGTTACTGCCCTGTACAAGGATTTCACAGATTTTCTTCCAGGGCTGTAGGCAATAATGTGTAAAATAAACACTATTGTGGTGCAAGTCAAGATCTACAGGAATAAAATTTTACCAATCAGTAGCTTTGCAAATGAGAGGAACTTTAATCCCCATGTTCCCATGTGCCACTGACCTAACTTATTTAGGAGCAGACAAAGCTGGGCCACTGGTCCTTGTCCCAATTATGGCTCATATTGGCACTTAAGGACCATTTCTGTCGGGCGACCAATATTTCATCCAAGGTTGGTTGGAGGGTGGTGGAGCAGTGAGAAAGAGGAGCTGAACCCAACTAATCGTGCTGCTCCAACCTCTGGCAGGAAATTCTTTTGAGCAGGGGAGTTGGGAGGATGACGTGAGTGCTCCCACATATCCGCGTACACGTTTCTCCATCACAAAAGGCCACCCACGGTATCCTGCACTCCCACCCTCCTTTCTGGGCTCCAAAGTTTAGAATCTGCCTGTAGTTCCAACATAATTAGACCATTTGGCCCTTTGAGTCTGTCCCACCATTTGGTCATGGCTGATATGTTTCTCAACCCCATTCTCCTGCCTTCTCCCTTTAGCCTTTGATTTCCCCTGATTAATCAAGAATCTCACTGTCTTAAATACACTCAAAGGCTTGGCCTCCACAGCCCTCTGAAGCAATGAGTTTCACAGATTCACCACCCTCTGGCTGAAGAAATTCCTCCTCATCTCAGTTCCCAAGGGTCGTCCCTTCACCAGGAGGCTGTACCCTCAGGTCCTAGTCTCTCCTACTTGTGGAAATATCTTCACCACGTCCACTCTATACAGGCCTTACAGTACTCTGTACATTTCATTGAGATTCCCCTTTTATCCTTCTAAACTCTATTGAGCAGGTGGGACCTGAACCCAAAGCACGCAGACGTGACTTCAGCTTAATATTTGTCTAAAATACAAGTACTTATGGTCTTATGGCATGTTGAGGCTTGAGGCTTAAGTCCCTAATCTTACAAATCAAGAGGAAAACTTGTCACTAACTGAATAAGACAACCTCTTGTTTTGTTTGATATCCTCTCGTCCTAACCTGATATCAACTGAGTTTCCACAGATAGACATCTAACTTCAGTTTGTATTGGTATGTTGTTGCTCTGTAATTACATTCCATACCTTGTGCACTTTGAAATTAATCTTGAATTTTACAGAAGCTGATGATATTGCATTATTTGCTGCGCTGACCTATCAGTATATTATTGGTTCTTGTGTGTAGATTTAATTTGCTCTACAAATTGCAGTGGAAAAACATATTTATTGTCAAGAATTAGCTGTATATTTAAGAATATTAAAATTCATGTTATAGTCTATTAGCTATACTCCTATGTAAAATTGCTAGTATGAGTTCAGTTAACAGGCTGACTAATTCTTTAAAGAACAATATTTTCACAAGCCCATAGTTACATGTTAAATTGGATTTTATTTTCATCTTGTGGTGATACTTTAAAGCTTATTAGAGGCATGGTGACTCATATTTACATTGTACCTTTAACTTAGTAAAACATCCCTTCACAAAGTGTTAGATGCAGGTACAATTATAAAATTTCAAAGACATTTGGACAGGTACGTGAATAGGAAAGATTTAGAAGGATAAAGGCCAAATGCAGACAAATGGGGCTAGTTTAGTTTGGGAAACTTGGTCAGCATAGATGAGTCAGACCAAAGGGTCTGTTTCTGCACTGCATGACTCTATGAATCTACATGAAATCAAATCAAGTCAAATTAAATCGAATCTAAACACAGTGGCGACAAGAGCAGACAGAGGCTGGGAATACTGTGGCATATAACTCACCTGTCTCCCAAAAGCCTGGTCCATCACCCACAAGGCACAAGTCAGGAGTGTGATGGAATATTCCCCACTTGCCTGGAAGGGTGCACCTCCAACAACACTCAAGAATCACGACACCATCAGGACATGTTGACATCATGTTGCGGTTGTACAGGACATTGGTGAAGCCTCTTCTGGAGTATTGTTTGCGGTTCTAGTCATCCTGTTATAGGAAGGATATTATTAAACAGGAGAGTGTTCAGAAAAGATTGACCAGAATGTTGGTGGGAATGGAGGGTTTGAGATATAAAATAGACTGGAGCACACAAGGTTGAGAGGTGACCTTATTGAGGTTTATAACATGATGAGGGGCATAAATAAGGTGATTAACAAGGATCTTCCCTTGGGTGGGGATATTCAAATCTTTAAGGTGAGAGGAGGAAGATTTAAAAAGGACATGAGGGCAACTTTTTTATACAGAGTGATGTGTGTGTGTGGAATGAATGATGGATGTGGGTACAGTTACAATGTTTAAGACATTTAGATAAGTTCATGAATAGGAAAGGCTTAGATGGATGTGGGCCAAGCAGAGGCAGGTGGGATTAGTTTAATTTGGGAATGTGATCAGTGTGGACAACATTGTAAACTTCTCCCTGTACTTCTGTAGCCTGTACTTGAGTACCTAAATCTAAAAATAGCATTCAATTTCTAGTCATAGTTACCTGCAGATTCATCTTTTATGATCCATGTACTAGGACACCCAGATCCCTCTGAAACCCGTCACCATTTAGATACTCTTCTTGTTGAAATGGACATTTTCACTTTCTCCCAGCTGCATCAGCATATGGTGGAATGAATTTGGTTAAAACTTCCACTCAGCAACAGGGGTTACAGATTATCCAGGAGGGTCATGACCACAGGACATAGCAACCTTCAGCAACAGAAGGAAAAACTGAAACCATGTATATTTAAGAGCCAGATCATTAGCGGTTTCATTCAGACAGAAAACCACACATCTTGTTGTTCAGTTTTTTTTATTTTCAACTTGCCACTAAGGTGAGCTTCACAAGAAATCAGTCCAAAATCTGTGCACAACCTCTATTCAAACAAAGTAGAGGTATCACTGGAAATGTGTGACCAGATTCACTGCTTGAGTCCATCTGTTTGTTTTCACTTTCTTACTCTAAACTACCCGAAAGATGTTTCTGAAGGAAATCCAGTTACAAACGTAAAAGAAAACGTATTATTAAAAACAAACGACAGATTTGTATATGCTTATTCAACCATGGGGAATATTTCACCTTTCAGAAAGAATGGTTATCTTCAACAAGATCTCAAAGTGTGATCATGATTGAGGGTACACAGCAGCTGTTTTCAGTCAGATCTGGTTGAAAACTGGCCAACACAATGCATTAATAGCTGGGAGTGCAGTGACAGGATCAGTTTCGATGCTAGTTTACCAGCTGGTTTTGTCTCCATTGAAGTCCCTGAACTGTGCTATTGAACAGGGTGTGCCACTAATGTCCCACCCAATCCCATGGTTCCACTTCATTTGTATCAAGTTAAAATTAATGTTATTTTCACACATCTCGAGCACTAAACTGCCACTATGCGAACTAATGGTTTAAGTTAACCACCTGCAGTTCAGCAAATCGGAATGGCAATAAACTAGTAGGGACTTCTGTGAATGTTCCGTTCAGCTTCACTGATATCATAGGCCTCCTGCTCCCAGGCCTCACTGGCCCTGTCATGTTTGGTCCTCCTTACCAAGATAAGCCTCAAACATTTACCTGACTGTCTCACAACATCCACCCAGCTCACTCTGCCTGCCAACTCTCCTAACGCTGGGATCACCTATTCCTGGTTCACTTCTTGATCCACCTTTCTGACTTCAATTACCAACAGCAACATAGTTTCACCAACTCCACCTCTTTGAACTCACAAAGCCCTCCTGGTATATCCCCCTCCTCAGCCAGGCTCCCAGGGAACCAGAAGCCAGCGTGGCTGATCTACTTTCTGTAAATTGATTGACTTAATCATCACTGCCCATGAAATGACGGATAATTTCCAAAGGAATTTGGCTGGTAACCCTAGGAAAATCTCAGGGACACAGTGAGTTTGTGGTGTGGCGGGGCAAGGGTTCTAACTGCTTTGCTCTGTTGCAAGTATGGGTTTGATGTGTGGAATGGCCTACTTCAGTGCATTATTGTTCTGTGAATCTTAGACAGGAGCATGTGAACTGCTAACAAAGTCAGCGGTTGTCAAGGCAATGACCTTGGAGGTTCAGAATGAACCTGAAGCCTGATCTTGAGCAGTAGCAAAGTCTCAAAACTGGGAATGAAGGAAAACAAAACCTGTTCGATATTTTTATTCGCTAGTTTAATCTCATCTAACCCCCATCAGTCTCCTATTAACTGCTCCACAGGCTATTTTTGTACTACTTTTACTTCTACTATTGAAAATACAAAAAGAATGTTTTCAGCAGACATTACCTATAGAAAATATATTTTATATAATTTTCTTTCAGTTTACATCTCTTTCTACTTTTCTTTCCAAGATTAAAATATGTATAAAAACTGCCTAAACTAAAATAAAGCAATTCTTTATTATTGATGAATAGTTTGCTTTAAGGTTTCTTTTAGAAAAAAAGAAAGAACGAGCCTCCAGCTGCTGGTGAGGGGTTCAAACATAGAAGGAGGTCTGGGTTTGTCAGATTCTGTAAAATGTTAACTTTCCTTACAGGCCTCCTGACCTAGGTGAGGTAATAATCACAGGGAGAGATAGAAAACAGACGTTTACTCCCTAACAACCACTCTGCGATCACAGAGTCCACAGCCACAAAGCACTATCTGAAGTACTGAGCTTGATAAACTGTACAAGAAGACTTTACAGGAACATTGAATGGAGGCAAAGGTCACAAACAGCTTGGAAATCTGAATGGGAGGTTTCAGAAAGTAGCAAAGAGATTTCATAGAATCTCTACAGGGTGGAAGTAAACCATTCAGGTCACAAGGTCCACACCAACCCTCTGAAGAGAATCCCATTCAGACCCACTCCATCCCTGTAACCCTGCATTTTCCATGGTTAATCCAACTCACCTGCACACTACAGACAATTTAGCATGTCCAATGCATCTAACCAGCACATCTTTAGACTGTGGGAGGAAACTAGAGCACCCAGAGGAAACCCACACAAACACGTGCAAACTCCAGAGAGATAGCCACCTGAGGCTGGAATTGAACCCAATAACCACTGAACCACCATACCACCCAGCTCATAATGATCTGTTTGACATCTATCCTTGGCAAAGTACTGGACATTAAGGAACCTACAATAATACTCCAGCAATGAAAGAGGGTGAGGAAAAGCAAATGTACCAAGAAATCCAGAAAGTCTATTAATTCCGAAAGAAATTTTAAAGTCTTAAAATTGATTACACAAAAATCAGTAAAAATTAACAATGAAAGGCCATGTATTGGGAGCTCATGCGACTAATATTTGAACAGGTGACACAGGTCTGAAGATGTCAGCTGTGGTACCCAACAGGCGAGTGCTTCACATTACATTTTATAATCAAACGTTCTGACTTTCAAGAAGAAATTAATACATTCGTATGAAAATGGGGCCCTGGACAAGTACTTTGAGAGGAAAACAAACTCAAATTCATTTTGAAAGCCTCCACACTTTAAACAATTGACCTATCAAAAGTGTTTGGAGGTGGATGGAGGGGTGGAAATATTTGCTGGATTAGGTAGCAACACAAGCAATTGCCCTCACCAAGCTCTCCATCAACTTCAAAGATGTGTGAAGGCTGAATTCAGTGGATATGTTGCACCAGCTGCAAAAGCGATGTCTGGCTCATCCTTTGAAAAGTGATATGGCTCACACCAAACTCTTTCCAGCACACACATTATTTACTGCCAGTGTTTCTGAAAAGTTACTTATAAATTACAGTACTAAAGAATTTTGTGTTGTGTAGGAAATAGGTGGCTGGTAAGTACAAGCGTGGACACTGCTGCTAGCCATGTTAGTGTGAGAATATCTTCACTTGCTGGGTTATCAGCTGTCCTGCAATAACACACAGAAACTGCATTCAAAATGAGGGAAGCATTCACCCACTAAACTATCACGGGGATTTCTAGGTAATTTAAAATGCTCCCCAATAATGACAAAAACATTTTTATTAAAAAATATTAAGGGCTGACCTGGTGAACCGGGAGCAGCTTTCTACAATGCAAAGTGTACAAAAGGTAGTTCTAATCATTTACAACTAGCCATTACTAGAGAAACTAGAACACGTTCTACATTTATACATTACATGTGACATATAGCTCATTATATTTACATTAACTTTACCTCTATAATTTATTTCCTATAAACACTATGAACATATTCAACATATAAATATTTAATGCTATACATGGAAAGCTTTGAAACACTAATTAATAATTATGTCAGTCAACACAAAAGATATTCAAAAAGTTAGTTCTGCTTACTGACCGTAACATTTTACACAAATGGAGATGTGTACTGGTAAACAATCAGAGCTTGGTTCCTACACAATCACAGGAATCTGCTGACAGGCCCAGACACTCCACCCTGTTACATATTTTGTCAGTAGTGTGGGCATAAGCTAGTCCCGTTGGCTCCTATTTGGCTGCTCCAACACTGCTCCCACTTAAACCTGTGAGTCTGCTCCCAGGCTGTTGAGTTCCTCTGGGCCATGCTTCTCTGGCAAGTTAGCCCCCACACCCTGGCGGAAACCAGAGGCAATCTCATCAAATGTCCTTCCCTTGGTCTCGGGGACTTTGAAATAGGTGAATATGAAAAACAGAACCAGCAGCACAGTGAAGATGATGAAAACGTAAGGTCCGCAGAGTAACTGTTTGAAAGGGAAAAGAAATATTTTGAATGAAAACGTTCGACACTTTTTGATACAATAATCACCAGTTACTGTTTATCAGGAACAACCTCCATATCAGACAAATAACGCTAACAGTTTTCTATCTCCATGGTAACAACTGTACAAAGCAAGATGGCTATTTTGTGTTGTTCAGAATTTACCCAATTTGAAAACTCAGCTGATTTCAGAGAAGGTCACATCACGCCTGCAGCTTTAATTAAAGTCTTCACTTTCAGTCTCCTGTTAATAGTGCGTACAGTCAGCTGAAAATGCCTCAGCTTGTAACAGCCCTTCATATTAAGAGCAGTTACCATGTGGAGACTTTGGGCAGCTGGTATGATTCACTTGGCAGGTAAATGGTGTCAGTGTGCTGACACCCACTGCCAGTGATGGCTATGCCAGGCTGGTGTTACCACTGGGTTCCTTTGTTCCATTGAAGCCCATTTTGCGAGATACACTTCCTCAGAGTTCCCCTGGGGACAGTGTAAAGCCTCACAGAATGAGAGCCCAAACTGCACAAATGCCCTCTCAGGTCAACAGGATTGAAGCCACAAGTGTACCAAATTGCAGTGCCTCACGGCATCAGGACCCAGGTTTCATTCCAGCCTCGGGAGACTATCTGTATGGAATTTACATATACTCCCCGTGTCTGCGTGGGTTTCTTCCGGGTGTTCCGGTTTCCTCCCACAGTCCAGGGATATGCAGGCTAGGTGGATTAGCCATGGGGAATACAGGGATAGTGTAGGGGTGTGGGTCTGGATGGGGATGTTCTTCAGCTGGGTGGTGTGGACTCGATGGGCCGAATGGTCTGCTTCTGTGAAAATATCATGTGTAATCAATATATTTTTGTGTTGTGTTTGGCTTCACATCACCACCTCAAACTAGCGCCAATACTCCTGAAGCCATGACCAGCTTTAGGTGGCTATTTGAGTGCCTTCTCCAGATGAGTCCAGAGTTTTGAACATGTGTCATTGATGGAACACTTCACCCCCCAGAGTTACATCATCTGCAATTCCCTTGCCAGCACAACCTTCAGTCAAGATCCCCTACTGATGCTACAACGGCAATGCACCAAAATCGAGAAGAGTTTTGGTGTTTGATTAGCTCAGACAACAATCCTTTTTTTCCCCACTACAGCATTCCTTCCCCTCCTGGTCATTTGCAATTAAACAAACACAGTGCACCCACCTCGACATACTGGAAACACATGCCAACAATGAAATTTGCTGTCCAGTTACACAAACCAGAGACAGCAATAGCAGCTGGTCTCGGTCCTTGACTGAACAACTCAGCGACGATAAACCACGGGATTGGGCCAGGTCCAATCTCAAAGAAGGCCACAAAACCAAAAGTGGCGATAATGCTGATGTAGCTCATCCAAGTCAGCTGGTCCTGTGCAACAACAAAATATTGCATTTTTAATATTTTATGCTCACAACAATCAAACTCCTCAAATACAAACTGGTACAAGTTCTCCCAGGTGATTTTTTTTTTAAAATCAGGATTGATTTCTTTGTTGTGTTTCTGTGATCTCCTTCTATTGTGAGCCTTGCCAAGTGAAACCACGGAGCTGGGAGTCGGTGCAGTAGCACTTCAGTTCCTGGGAACAAGGCTTTCATCAGTAATCATCCCTCTATGCACTTCCATCTGACAAACTTGGTAATGTACCAATGGATAAGTTTCACACTCAGCTGATACCAAGAATGGAGGGGTGTATTACAAGGAGAATAGACTGGGCCTGTACTCATTGGAGTACAGAAGAATGGGAGACAATACAAGATTCTTAGGGGAGTTAACAGAGTCAATGTAGAGAAGTTGTTTTCCCTTGTGGCAGAGTCCCAGACCAGAGGGTATCATCTCAGAATAAGGAGTTGCCCATTGAAGGCAGAGATGAGGGAGAATTTATTCCCTCAGAATGCAGTGAATTTATGAAATTCTATTCTGCTGAGGGCTTTAGAGGTTGGGTCATTAAGTATATTCAAGGCTGAGACAGACAGATTTTTACTCTGGAAGGGAATCAAGGGTTATTGGGCAAAGGCAGGAGAGCGAAGTTGAGGAATTTCAGATCAACTGAGATCTCATTGATTGGCAGAGCTCAGTGACCAGCTGAATGGCCTCCTGCTCCCATGTCTTATGTAAAAACTAACAATGAAAGCACAACTGTTGGCACATTCAGTTACCGCGCTGGTCACATCAACAATCCTGCTGGATTCAAAGTTTCTTTTCAAAAACCAAAATAACCTCAGAGATTCTTCACGTTTTCAGTTCTCTGCAGCAGTTTGATTGGATCCCTGCCAGTGGAACCTTTCCCAATTCATGTAAAATTAATCAACATCTGGATCCCCATCATTGTTAGACTGACAAGTTTCTACTTTTAGGAACATGGGAACAGAAGGAGACCATTCTGCCCCTCAAACCCGCCATTCCATTCAATAAGACCATGGTTGATTAGGTTATGGTAAGATTTGTAAAATCTGTATCTCCATTCCAATTATCACCCTGGCTCCTTTGGAGCCCGTCACCCAACATTAACCTATTTTGTTAAATTTTCAATTGATCCACAATCTCAAAATTTCATGGAAGGGGAGGACTTCCAGATTTCCACTCCCATTAATGTGAAGAAATTCTTTAGATCTCACACTAAAGACCTTGCTCTAATTTTTAATGTAATGTCTGTTCATCACCAGAACAGACAGTTTCTCTCCATCTACACTATCAAATCCTTAATGATCTGAAGTGTTTCAGTTTCATTGCCATCTACTATCAATGGAATACAAACCTAGTACATGAGTCTGTCTTTATTATTAAAGTTCTTTTAGCCCTGGGATCATTCTTGTAAATACCTTCCTGAATGGTCAAAGGTCTAAGCACAACCGCTCTGAGCCACAACTATTGCAAACTGGAACTAAAAAAACTGGTGAGTGAAGAAATGTAGCAGCCAAGCAGTCTCTCAAAATGATTTCAAACATTTTACACTTCATGATTTATCTCACAGAATACCAATTTTCTTCATATCATATCTGGACAGGAGGCTACTGTGCACTTCCTGTGTGTGCCAGTGTTTTAGAGAAACTATTCAATCATTACATTCACCCCCCCAATCCCATCTGCAGGTCATTCCTTGTGGATTTACCTCATTGGTCTTTTCAGGGATATATCCAATTCCCTTATTGTATTAAATCTCGGCAGTATTCCCATTTTACAGAAAGCACCCAGAACACTGAGGAGTTGTATTCTGTAATCAATCATTTGGGTGTTTGCTAATAAGGAAACAAAGACTTTTACAGAGCTTTATTCCTGAAAATTCAAGGCCACTGAACAGTTAGTGAAATAAATTGGATAAAATCCATTACTGGATAAGTGCGTCACATTCCGTGCAAGGAGGGGATTTGATGGGTTTTATGAGCTTTGTTTTGTTCCATATATTCTTATCTCCTTTCCTTGAAGATTACTTGGAACATTATCCCACAGTTGAGCAAATTAGTCAAAAACAATCTCTTTTGAAGTGACAGCTAACATAGTGATTTTTAAAAAAAATACACATCTGTCAACCTTATACATTTGTTGAATTAATTTCTGTTATTTGCCTCTTGTTAGCCAATACAGAGAAACAACTCAAACTCTCGACACACAGACACACAGACACACAGACACACAGACACACAGACACAC
>JAHRHZ010000004.1:1597368-1645654 GCA_024137785.1 Ginglymostoma cirratum
ACAGACACACAGACACACAGACACACAGACACACAGACACACAGACAGTCTCTTACCAGAAGGACAAGTGCAATGGTCATCAGGATTGCACAGACGGCCATGCCTGCCAGGCCAATCAAGTGCAGTGTGCGTCGTCCAGCGCGCTCCACCACAAACAGCTAGAGGGAAATAAAGATATCACAATGAAAACAACAGCCTAGAGAAACATTGGGTTTTGCCTTCATTGTAATGAGGATTCGAGTACAGGAGCAGGCATATCTTGCTGCAATTATACAGGGCCTTGGTGAGACCACACTTGGGTATTGGGTGCAGTTCTGGTCTCCTTACCTGAGGAAGGATGTTCTAGTAATGGAGGGAATGCAGTGAAGGTTTATTAGATTGATTCCTGGACTCAGCAGGATTAAATGTATGAGAAGAGACAGGATCAGTTCAGACTATATTCACTGCAGTTTAGAAAAATAAGGGGGATCTCATAGGAACCTATAACAGGACTAGACAGGGTGTACACAGGAAGGATGTTCGCAATGACCAGGGGAATCCAGAACCAGGGAGTCACAGTCTAAAAATACAGGATAGGCCATTTAGGGCAGAGATGAGGAAAAATATCTTCACCCCGAGAGTGGAGAGTCCATGGAATTCTCTGCTGCTGAAAGCCATTGAAGCCAAAACGTTGAATGTTTTCAAGAAGGAGTTAGATATAGTTCTTAGGGCTAAAGGGATCAAAGGGTACGGGGCAAAAGCAGGAACAAGGGACTGAGTTGGTTGATCAGCCATGAATGGTGGAAGGGGTTTGAAGGGCTGATTAGCTTACTCCTGCTCCTAGTTTCTATGTTTCCACATTACAGGTGCAGCATGCTGTACAAACTGGCAGAGCAGATGGAGGCACACAGCCTAAATACTGAGCCAAATCTGTCCTCGGCTCTCATCAGCGTATCTTCACCACAAGCTACAAGTGACACCTCGCTGCCAGAGGGTAGACAGTGCCTAATGTGTAATCTAATAATCTCCAGGGAGGTGGGCAGAGTGTACCAGTTATGACCATAGTGGTAATGCCTGCAGTAACAGTACCACCCCTGACACCACGTGGCATTGAGTACAGACCAAGGTGTTTCGCTGTAGGCTGACACACCACTGCACATTTCCAGAGAAGGAGCTGAAAAGCCTAAAATGTGCTGCCCTGGGCCCCTGCTGCTCAGTCCCAATGAGTTCCCACCCTGAACCAGCTGCTAGCTGAGAATTCAGTTTATAAAGGGGGCTAACACCTGACTTGGGAAAGTCGTTGGGAATGTCGAAGCTTCACTGGACATAATACGGCACTGGGTACGGGACACAGGTCACAGCATTAATTTCTACACCCATCCTATTCTCCCAAAAACATCAGAGGGAGCCAATTCCTACCCCAGAGAAATGTATTTCCTTCACTCTGCTAAAATGAGCAAATGTAATGCATTAGACTTCCTAAGAAGCTTTAATCTTTGCCATTGTCTGAAGAAATATTCTCTCCTTGTCGTCTTTTGCTGGTCTGCATTTCCATTGAAGCTACATAATGCACTGTCAGCCCTCACCTCTAGAGAGAAGTTCATACGTATAGGCCTGGACAGTCAATGCTAATGGCAGTTAAATGAAGCACAAGTGGTCCCTCCACAGTGTCCATTCATGTAGGCCAGCTCTGCTGGTTCTTACACATCATAGTGAGGATCTCCCCAGTCCTGAATGATCTCACCAGAAAGCAGTTGAAATATCAGTGACCTCTGTGGTCCAATCCCACACTGAGCTATTGACTGTACCCTTGGGAGACTCCTGATGCACGTTTTGAGTTTAATTTATAACGTTGCAGCACAGTACAGGCGGGGAACTCAAATCATGACAAAATACTTACTGAAACAACCGTGAAAGCTGTGTTCACCACACCAGACCCAATGGTGGCATAAACAGGCTGCTCAACACCAGCTTTTTCAAAAATACTTGTCGAGTAATAGAAAATCTGCAGAAAGAATAAAACACATTTTGAGAAAACACTGACATTTAGCATTTGGCACTTAGAATCTCAAAATCACATGTTTCCAGAAGAGATTTGTAGTGATTGTAAGAAGGTCAGCCAGCTGGACATTATTGATTAGGAGTTCCTGATTGAGGCTGTTAATCTGGTCCAATCGGGGAGTTCTGGCTGACAGACAAAAAGGGAGAGAGTGTCAGGGATACTGACACTCAGAGCTGGCTCTGTATGAGGCAATATTAAAGTCAAGGACTGTCCACGTGTAAATAAAGGGTGACTTGGTGACAGAATACCAGCCTCTGTGGAGTTACATCGGAAATGAAGCAAAATCTGATCATTTGTGCAAGCTGAACAAATAACGAGAAAGCAAAGATTTAGGGAGCAGAACTTCCAGTTAGTGCAGGACTCAATCACAAGACAACCTTGCAGATTTGTTTGTAATGGGAAAGTGAAGCTCAGAGGCTTTGCACCAAACCTACGTTTTATTTTCCCAAAAGAAGCTCCAAAAACAACCCAAGAATCCGGGTAGGGAACTCAGTGGGCAACTGGGTTTACCAGTTATCTTGTGGACCCTTCACTACCCAAATTGCCAAGAAAAGCAGGGGAATCGTCATAATAAACTGTAAACATTAACATATCTGGACGGTGTGCATCATTGTATAAGGCAGAGGTCAGACACCATTCAGAGTTCTAGATTACCCAATTACCTTATCCAATTATGTCTCTTGAGTGAGGGCAAGAAAGATCATTCGGGCCATCAGGAAGCTGGCTTTCTTTTGAAAAGGGGAGACTTTGAGCTGCGACATTTTTTTTCCAGATTATGAAGTGATTGGTCCAAAATGGGTTGTTACAGCAAAGACACACACACAATAAATGTGGAAAACAGAAATAGAAATTACAAACGGATTTGTAAAATAAAAGGGGGCAATAGGAATAAGTTCAAGAGACGATGAGATGAATTTTTGAAGAGACAATGAATTATGGGAAATGATGAGAAGGCAGTGGTTGGGAGCTAGGTACCAGGAAAGGACAGGCTGTGTAGCGTGAGCAATCCTGGTCCTTTGACAGAGTGTTTTGCTGGTAAATACTCACAGCATTGATACCGGACAACTGCTGGGACAATTGCAACACGATTGCGATGACAATGGGCTGGCGATACATCGGTGAGCGGAACAGTTCAGGAATTGTGACTTTCTTCTCTCGCATCATCTGCCTGCTCTCTTCCTTCATCTCCTGCAGGTCACTGCTCACATCTGTTGTCCCACGGAGCTTCTTCAGAACTGAAAATATTTGTGTGTTATTTTCAGGAATATTAATTCACTAACCCATTAAAATTGTAATAAGCATGGCTTTCTGTTTCTTGAATTCAAGTTGACATACTCGGGGCAATACAGCTGACACGGAAATTAGCAAAGCCTGGGCCAATTTCCCAGGAATGGTCAATGTGGCAAATCCTCTCAACAGCTCCAAGGACATGTGTAAATCTTCAGTGTCTTTCCCAGGGCTATTCAACATTCTCAGCCTCAACAGGAGTATCCACTGAGTCACTGCCATAAGTCCATCAGAGCTAAGGCCATTGACATGCACATAGGTACCTTTCCTTGCAGGAACTGATGGATACCAATATGGTGCAAGAATCCCAGATGGGATTTACCCTCCCCAGCATTTACACTCCGACACTGCAGTCCAAACTTGAAAGCAGTACAAATGAAGGATCAGACTTGGAATTACACTGGCTCAGTATTTGCATTTCCATCAAGTCACTTCTCAAGACTTTGGGAAGCCAACTTTACATTTTATGAGCATGCCACAAAAAACCATCCTGGCTGCGGTAGGGAATTGGTGCATTACCAGGTTGTTGACTTTGGGGTCAGTGTTTAAACTAAAGCTTATTCCACACATGCAGATTGATTTACCAAGTCACACCACTTAAACAAGGATGACCAACTGATCGAGTTAATATTGCTTTCTCAATCAGAAGCAGATTAACTATATATTCATCTCACTTCTGTTTATGGGATGTTATTGCAGATAAATTAGTTACTACCAATGATACTCGTGTGCAAATTAGCACTTCATTGGTTTCTAAGTGCTTTTAGACTTGGACAGCTGTAAAGTGCTTTAATAACACTATTACCTTATCTGCATTTTTCTAATAGGTACCTAGTACCAGCCAAACACTGCAGAGACGTGGGTGCAATGCACCATGACAAGCAATCGAGTAATGAAGACTTTTTTGCAAAAACAGACAGACTTGCATTTCTATAGCACGTTTCCTGACTTCAGGATGCCCCAAAGCACTTTGCAGCCATTTTGAAAAGTAGTCACGGAGTCATACAGCACAGAAACAGACCCTTCGGTCCAACTCATCCATGCTGACCAAATTTCCCAAACTAAACTAGTCCAATTTTTCTGCATTTAGTTCCTATTCCTCTAAACCTTTCTGAATCGTGTACCTGTCCAATTGCCTTTGAGATGTTGTAATTGTACCTGCACCTACCACTTCCTTTTGGCAATTCATTCCATACATGCACCACCCTCTGAAAACGTTGCCCCCCCCAGGTCCCTCTTAAATCTTTCATCTCTCACCTTAAACCTGTGTCCTCTAGTTTTGAACTCCCCTACCCTGGGAAAAAGACCCTTACTGCTGAAGTCCAGCAAACACAGCAGCTTGTTTGCACACAGCAAGCTCCTAAACTGTGATAATGAGCAGACAATCTGACTAGGTCCATCACAACTTCAAACATCTACTCTAAGTCTCCCTCCCTCAACTCTACATTTACTGAAATGTAGCAGCAGTGTGTGCTATCTGCAAGATGCATTGCAGAAATTCACCAAAGATCCTCAGGCAGCACCTTCCAAACCCACGACCACTTCCATCTAGAAGGACAAGGGCAGCAAATACATGGGAACACCACCACCTCCAAGTTCCCCTCCAAGCCTCTCACGATCCTGACTTGGAAATATATCAACGTTCCTTCACTGTCGCTGGGTCAAAATCCTGGAATTCCTTCCCTAATGGCATAGTGGGTCAACCCACAACAGATAGTTTGTAGTGGTTCGAGAAGGCAGCTCACCACCACCTTCTCAAAGGGCAACTAGGGACGGGTAATAAATGCTGGCCTGGCCAGCAACACCCACATCCTACAAATGAATACATTTTTTTTAAAATGTGGGTCTATGGTCCCGTTAAAGTCCTCTGGCATTCCAACAACAACCAGCCAACCTCATTCCTTCATCTGTAAACTGACGACTATGTTTTCTCACCTTATCCAGTGACCCACAAACAGATGAAAACCCTTGTGCTGTAAGTTTGTAAACTGTTGGGCTACTTGGATATGTAGTCTCAAGCAAAAAAAGTCTCTTTACTGGTGAGAGATTAAACAATGCTGCGATGTTAACATGCAACATCTCACCATTCTTTGCCTTGCTTTCTTCATTCTTGTTGATGAGCAGGAAGCGTGGGCTTTTTGGACAGAATGGTAAAGCGATGCACTGTAAGAGTGCCGGCAGGAACAGGAACCCAAGTAGCAATGGCCAGAGGGATTCATTTCCCATGATAGAGTCCAAGCCAAAAATCTGTAAATACAGGGAAAGATTATTTCAAGTTCATTCCATCTGAAAATTCGGAGTGAAAACTGTTTCTTGAGGTTGAAAAAAGTCACAACAACCTCTCATATTAGAGCTGAGCTTTCTCTGCACCTTTTCTGCAGCTGTAACACTATATTCTGCATTCTGTTCTTATTACCCTGATGTACCTGTGTAAACTATGATTTGCTTGAATCGCACACAAAACAGTACTTTTCACTGTATCTCAGTACATATGACAATAATCAATCGAGTCAAATCTTAGAAAAATAAAATTGGGAAGGGTTGGTTATGAAGACTTTTACAAAGGTTCACAACTACTGCAAATCTTCACTGTTGCTCTGACTAGATCAATAATCCGGGCAGGACATAGCTGGTATTGATAAACTCCTCCATCCCTTTGCTCCATTAATCTGCCAGGCTCTGATCACCTTCATAGTGGCATTTCTATGGCACAATCTCAGAGGAATCAGCGAAACAGCCTCTGATGCCAGGAGGATTCTTTGGAAACAAGTGGCATTTATTTGTAAAGTGCACTTTGACAGTACAATGACAGTAATTCCCAAGTGAAGATCAGTGATTTTAGCTGTGGCCAAGTTATATAGATGCTTGTGACTGATCAGTAACAAATGCCCGAGCTTGAAAAAAGTTGCACTGAAATATCAAAGCTGGAATCTGTGGATGATGTGAAATTGCTCATCGTGTTCAGGGACATGCAGTTGAGATGGATTAGCCAAGGGAAATGCAGGATTACAAGGATAGAGTGGGAGAGGTGGGATGCTCTTCCGAGAGTCTATGTAGACTCAAGGTGCTGAATGGCTTGCTTCCACTCTGTAGGAAGAAGGGTCCTGACCCGAAACATCAGCTTTCCTGCTCCTCTGATGCTGCCTGGCCTGCTGTGTTCCTCCAGCTCCAAACTGTTATCTCAGACTCCAGCATTGGCAGTTCTTACTATCTCTGTAGGGATCCTATGATTCTATGATACTCTGGACAGTTTGCCAAGACTATAACCAATTACAGGAAACGGGAAGCAGACACACATTGGTATTGTAAAGATTATGTTGCTCACCTGTGCAACGAGAATTCCAATGACAATTCCCAGCTGATGTAAAGTACCGAGGGCTCCTCTCAAAGCTGTGGGAGAGATCTCCCCGACATACATGGGAACAAAACCTGTGGTTAAACCGCAGTAAATGCCAATAATGAGCCGTCCCAGTATAAGCATTTCAAACGAGCTGGCCAGTTTAGAGAATCCCATGAGAGCGGCAGCAATGAATGCTAGGACATTGATCATCAACATGGAATTCCGCCTGGGTTAAGGAACAAACATCATTTTTTAAAAATGAATAAGAAATAGATCTTGCAGCCTACAAAGTATTTAATCTTTCAATAGAACAGTTAATGTATCAGATGAAATTTGACAGGGCACAGGATTATAAATAGTCATTAACCAGAAATATATTTCGGATAATCCATGGGTGAGTTGAGTCCTCTGGATATTTAGTTTTAAGTGTAATTAAGAAGTGACAAATTCACAACTCAATCAATCAGATTCACAAGTGACAAACAAACAGAACCAGTAATTTTTTTGGAATGCTTTTCAATTTATTTTCATGCTTAATAATAAAACAGGCAACAGTAATGGACAGGAGGTACACCACTGTTATAAAATATTCATGTTATACATTAACAAACTGGATGAAGGAATTGAGGGGGTCGTTGCTAAGTTTGTAGATGGCACAAAGATAGCTGGAGAGGCAGGTAGTGTTGAGGAAACAGGGACTCTACAGAAGGACTTGGACAGGCTGGGAGAGTGGGTAAAGAAGTGGCAGATGGAATATAGTGTGGGATAGTGTGAGGTTATGCACTTTGGTAGGAAGAATAACGGTGTAGACGAAAAAGGTTTACAAGGATGATCTTGGGAATGACAGGCTCGTCACATGGGGAGTGATTGAGGGCTTTGGGTCTGTAGTCAAATGGAGTTTACAAGGATGGAGGGAGATTCTGATTGAAACTTGCGGAATACTGAGAGGCCTAGATAGAGTGGATGTGGAAAAGATGCTCCCACTAGTAGGAGAGACTAGAACCCAAGGTCACAGCCTCAGAGTGAAGGGATGACCATTTAGAACAGAGATGAGGAGGAATTTCTTCAGCCAGAGGGTGGTGAATCTGTGGAACTCATTGCCACAGAGGACTGTGGAGGCCAAGTCATTCAGCGTGCATAAGATGGAGATAGATAGGTTCTTGATTGGTGAGAGGGTCAAGGATTAGAGGGAGAATGAGTTTGACAAACATATCAGCCATAATCGATGGCTGTAAACCTTTTTTTGTACATTCGCAGTAAATAGAAGACTCAGTGGGCCAAATGGCCTAATTCTGTTCCTTCAGCTTATGATGTTATTGAAAAGTTGTTACAATTGATGATTAACTACAGTATACTGAAAAGAGATTGAAGCCTTTATCAAACAAAGTACTGCAAAAACTCAGCAGATCTGGCAGCATCGGTGCAGGCAGAAACAGAGTTCGTGTTTTCAGTCCAGTGACTCTTCTGCAGAACTGAAGCCTTTATGTTGCTCATGGGGCAGAACCTCAAAACTTGTGGTTCAGTGAAGTTAACTTTATACCCAAATGAGGTCAAATGGCTCAGTAAGGGACTTTATATTCAGAAGAAATGCACAGTGCAGAAGTGGGTACTACAGAATAATTATCAGAGAATAAAATTCCTGTTCTCTTAATAAAAATCTCTTCATGAATCAACTGTATAATTAATAAAATATTGAATAGTGAGGTAGATCAATAAAGTTGAAGATCACAAACATTCCCTTCAGTTTTTTTCCCTCTCCTCAGCCCTTCCCTACTCTGGTCTTGCTTATAACTAATCGTATCTCTAATTCTTTCCAGATCTGATGAAACTTTAGTCCTAAATCATTAACTCAGTTTCTCTCCCCACAGAAATTGCCAGAATCAAAGAATGTTCAGGTTTTTCTGTTTATTTAAGGTTTCCAACATCTTTGGTGAAGTGATGATCAAAATTGGTAAAATAATCTGAAGGAACAACTATTTACTAACTCATTAGGATGAGGGATAATAGATATAGTTACATAGAGGCCTATAAATGTTAATTAGTGCTAGTCAGCCTGTCCTAACTATGACCAGATAAGCATTTGATCAGATTTATTGCAAACTCACTCAGCCTTTGAACAGGACAAGGTGCAATGAAAAATGCAAATGTTGAAGACTGGAACATCATGCTAAACAGCAGACAAACCCATTTCTCTCATGAGTGAGGGACGGCTTTGATTGTTGACAAAATTTTGCTGTTTCATTCTGATGATGCAACACTATTTAATCATCAGTTTGGACTGAATAAGTCAGAGAAGGGACTCATCCATGGGTTGAGCTGTAATTATTCAAACAAAAGCTATGTCATTTTCTACTGCTGGGTCAGGAATAGAAACATTGAAACTAGGGACGTGAGTGGGCCATTCAACTCTTCCAGCCTGCTTCACCATTCAATATGTTCATAGCTGATCCTCTAATTCAGTGCCACATTCCACTTCCCCTCCATATCCCTTAATGCCTTTAAAATCTAAAAGCTCACCTATCTTTTTCTTTAATATATTGGAGACTTGGCACCCACAGCTTTCCATGGTAGAGAATTCCACAGGTTCACTATCCTTCGATGGGAAGAAATTTTTCCTTAGCTCAGTTCCTGAGACTGTGATCCTGGTTCTAGGAAACATCCTCCCTGCACCCTGTCTGCCAAGTCCTATCAGAATTTTATATGTTTCAATCAATTCCCTCACATCCTTCTAAACGCTAGTGAATACTGGTTCAAATTGACCTATCTCTGATGGAGAATAATTAGCAGAAGAAAGGAGTTGCCACACCGGAGTGATAATACACAGTTTTGTGAAAATGTACTTGTTAACTACAACTATTTTCACTCAAACTGTGTCAGACTTTCTGATTTTGCAAAGTCACAAATCAGACACTGGGATATTAGATTATGAGTTAGGCAACGTCTTGAATGTATTAGAAATTGGAAATTTCATGATACAAAAGTTGGTGGAGTTATGGATAGTGAGGAAGGTTTCCAAAGGATAGAGCAGGTTATAGATAAGTTCAAAAGTTGGGCAAAGAAATGGCAGACGAAGCTTAATCCAGACAAGTATGAGGTGATACATTTTGGGAGGTCAAATGCAAGACGAAAGTATACAGTAAATGGCAGAACCCTTAGGAGCATCAATATCATCATTTATATAAATGATTTCAATGTGAATATAGGAGGTATGGTTAGTAAGTTTGCAGATGACACCAAAATTGGAGGTGTGGTGGACAACGAAGAAGATTACCTCAGAGTACAACGGGATCTTGATCAGATGGGCCAATGGGCTGAGGAGTTTAATTTAGATAAACGTGAGGTGCTGTATTTTGGAAAGGCTAATCAGAGCAGGACTTATGCAGTCAATGGTAGGGCCCTGGGGAGTGTTGCCGAACGAAGAGACCTAGGGGTGCAGGTGCATAGTTCCTTGAAAGTGGAGTCCCTGGCAGAAGGATAGTGAAGGCGGCTTTTGGTACACTTGCCTTTACTGCTCAGTGCATGGAGTATAGTAGCTGAGGTGTCATGTTGAGGCTGTACAGAACATTGCTGAGGTCATTTTTAGACTAATGCATTCAATTCAGGTCTCCCCGATATTGGAAAGATGTTGTTAAACTTGAAAAGGTTCATAAAAGAATTACAAGGGTGTTGCCAGGGTTGAAGGATCTGAGCTACAGGGAAAGGCTGAATAGGCTGGGGCTATTTTCCCTGGAACGTTGGAGGCTAAGGGGTGACAATCATGAGGGGCATGGACAGGCTGAATGACAAGGTCTTTTCCCCAGCGTGGGGGAGTCCAAAACTAGAGGGCATAAGTTTAAGGTGGAAGGGGAAGATTTAAAAGGGACCTAAGGGGCAACATTTTCATACAGAGGGTGGTGCATGTACGGAATGAAGTGCCAGAGGAAGTGCTGGAGATGGTTATAATTGTGACATTTAAAAGGCATCTGGATAGGTACATGAATAGGAAGGGTTTAGAGGGATATGGGCCAAATGGGACTAGATAAGTTAAAAATATGGTTATACATCATAGGGTTGTACAGCACAGAAACAGACCCTTTGGCCCAACTCCTCCATACCAACCAGATATTCTAACTTGATCATGGTCTGCACAGCCGTGGTGGCCGAAGCAACTATTCTTGTGGTTACCTGTTGTATGTTGTTAAATATACCAGTTGCATTGCACACGTTACCTTCCAAATCGGTTGACGAACAGTCCTACTGAAAATGATCCAATCATACCACCCACTGAGAAAATAGCAACTGCCAGAGACCAAATTGTGGTGAGCATTGATGCTTCAACAGGTTCATTGTAACGTTGTATCCAGGTATAATTAATGAACCCTTCAATAACCTGAAAGAGAAATCACTAAGGTTAGAGAACATAACAGATGAAGTATAGATATCAAAACCTTTTAGAAGTCTAGACACTAACAGTCTCCATTAACAGCTATTCACTCTCCCAGTCAGATTGTTATCCACTCCCTAGTCTGTCCAATTGCACTGCTCTCTCTTTGGGCTCTATCCCCACCCATCATTTACTCCTTACCCCCCTGGCCCGACCCTATTTTCTGCATATAAACCAACATTTTCCTGGCTACCATCAGTTCGGAGGAAGGGTCAGTGAACCTGAAACATTTAACTCTGACTTCTCTCCACAGATGCTGGGCTTTTCCAGCAATCTCGGTTTTTTTCTGATTTGCAGCATCTGCAGTTCTTTGTTTTTTATTTAGATGTTTTGTCCTGAATTGCAGTATCTTTAATGGAAATGGACAACTCACTTCCAGAAGATAGAGTAAACAATGGCACCTTGGTCTGATCAAAAGGGGTCATACACAAATGAATGCAATGCCGAAGTTTAATTCTGGAGATAAGCTTGTATATAGTGCAAGTATATCGACAGTGCCAAATGCTGATAAAATAGTTAAATCTAAATGCTGATAATGACGGACGTTTGAGTAATATTACGACCCTTCCTTTTGAACAGGGGGAAGTGAGCAGGGTTAGCGAGAAAAGTAACATGTAGCAAGACAACAAAATGGATGCTGCTTTTTGAACCTCATCCTCCCACCAGGTGGCACAAGTGCACCATTTGCTGAGAATTATCCATGTCCTTCATCACCGCGCGGCGTGCATTCTTTTGTGCTTTATCTACTCGCATTGACAGAACTGGAGTTTCCATTTCATAAAAAAAAAGGTCACAGCAAAAGGATATCTTCCTGGTTCTACACTTGTTACCATCTTGGTTTGGCACTGCCCACACCCCAGCAGGACACATTGCTAATGTCTCTGGTTTCATATCAGGCTCTGACTCAATAATCACAAAGATGTTGGCATTTAGATAGTAACCCTTGTCTTCGGCAACTGCATTTTCTAAATTCCCTGCCATTACTGTGAGCACGCTCTCATCCATTTTAAGCACACTAATTCATGGTTGATGCAACATAAGGAACTCCTGTGCATTAGTCACCACACCCTGAATTTGAACTATCAGCCTGCGTCATTTTGGTTACGCTGGCACGCTAGTGCCTTTCTCTCTAGTTTCCAGGTAACTGCATGAATGGGACTGTTTTCATTCTTCGGAAAATTCCTAGTCAAATACCACGTTTACTTTGTAACAGAGCACGCTACACAATCATTAAGACACTCGTCCTCACAAATATTTATATACATGTGTGATTCTTAAAACCTAAATATTTTCATACTGTAAGAAATAAAGAAAATAAATTGCCAGTTGGAAAATAAATATTTTGGATTTTCATGTGTGAAATAAAAGTTCATTTTGTACACAGTGAATTTGTTCTTCATGATATCACCAGCACGTCATCAGAAACCAGGAGATTTTTGTATTTCAGAAATCATCATTGGAACTAATTATCTTTTGCCAACTGTTTAGCTAGGCTGTGTAAAACTTCTGTGGGAACTGTTTGACCATGTATTTGTTCACTTATTTTAAAGGGATTAACTATTTTATAAGGTTAACATGAATGAGCAAACTTGATAAGACATTGTGCTTTTATGTACAGGACAGAAACTTGAATCCTGCCCAGACTTTTTATGTGGAATGAAAGCTTGGGCAGATCCAGACAATGTGTCTGTAGCTCAAAGCTGACCATAATTGCACATGATTGGTGAAAAAAAAACAGAAAATATATTTGGAGGCTGCTGTCAGCAATTGAAGGCATATTTGTTTTCTTTGGAATATGCGATTTCTGATCTAATAGTGGAGATCCATTCTGTAAACTGCAGTAACTGAGGTCAGAAGTCACACAACACCAGGTTATAGTCCAACAGGTTTATTTAAAATCACAAGCTTTCAGAACATGGCTCCTTCGTCAGGTGAAGTCACCTGATGAACAGTTCTAAGTCAGTAAAGGGGGCAGTTATGATCTGTGCAGTTTCTACCTGAGACTCTAACCTTGAAAGCAGAGGGACAGAAACAATATGAGCCACATGCAGCAACGTTCAGGGTCCCAAAACAGCCACAATTTCAATAAATGGATTGAGGCGAATATCCTTCATCCTGCCAAGTTAATGTAACAAATTCCACTGTTGTTTCTTGCACATAGTTTTCTGTTTTATCTAGTAACTTTGCTTTTCAGAGTAAAGATTCTAATAATAGATTCAGATCATAGAAAGACAGTTTAACAGCAGAGTTTTAGACAAAAGATGTTGTTCTTAAGTTCAATAAGAGTTTACTTTTCAAAACAGTAGCATTTCATTCTCTTTAAATGAGATCATATGAATTGGTGACAGAAAAAACAGGCTGGAAAACCAACTTCAAAATCCTCATATCAATAACGTCTGGAAGCTTCTCTCTATGCGCAGCTGAATACATTGTGTCCCATTGATTTGATCGGTGAAATTCTATTTTGAGGCCCTGTCCTCTGTGTATCGTGAGATCTAATTGATCCAATTGTTAACCCACTGTTGTGCTGACAGAAAGAACACCAAGCAGAAATATTATTTCAGGAGGATAACATACCATGGTCACTTTATTCTTGCTCTGTTAACGTATTGAAGAAACAAACAGCACAACTTTAAAATCAGTGAATTTATACCTAAGTAATAACTAATCAATCCCAAAACATTATATCTCCAAAGGTTTTAGATAGGTGCTAACGGAAATAACAAAACATCAGAGTACATTCTTTTTAATTGTTATAACTGGCTCAACAGGATCATTTTCACAAATTCCAGCTGTAAACTTCCACTGAGAAGATGTACTTTTCGACAATCAACAAAACAAAAATGCTGGAGATCACAGTGGGTCAGGCAGCATCTGTAGAGAGAAAGCAAGCTAATGTTTGGAGCTGACAAGAAGATCTGAGGAAGAATCATCTAGACTCGAAACGTTAGCTTGCTCTCTCTCTCCATGGATGCTGTCTGACCCGCTGTGATCTCCAGCATTTGTTGTTTTCAGAACAGATTCCTGCATCCACAGTAATTTGCTCCCACTCCGTACTTTTAATCATGCACCTCCCAGGATTTTGGTTACCACTAACACAGCGCAGTATTGGGGCTAATGTTCAGTGAGGAACTGCACCATCACAGTGAACCATATATCCTGGTCAAATCCCTAACTTCTGTTGAATTAGCACTGAAGAAAAAGCACTGAAGCACTCTGCGATACTGAGGGCAGAGTGGAAAATGTTCCTGTCCTCAATGGCTGGTCACCGACTCCTACTCAGAACTAAATGAATGTTGAACATGGAACAGGACGATATGAATCCAAGGCATTCACTGCGTTTGCTCATATTTTCAGAATAGCCACTTGAGCAGAGAAAGAAGAGAGCGAACTGTAGTTTTGAAAGGGTTATAGGCATTTAGTTTGGGGAAGAAATATCTAACACAGTAATTCTGTCCAGGTACAATGTCAGAGGTCACATGACACCCAGTTACAGTCCAACAGGTTTATTTGAAACCACAAGCTTTCAGAGCGCTGCTCCTTCATCATCCTTCAATCGTTTCACCTGATGAAGGAGCAGTGCTCCGAAAGCTTTGTTTTCAAATAAAGCTGTTGGACTATAACTTGGTGTAATGTGATCTCTGACCCCGTCCACCCAAGTCCAACACCGGCCCCTCGACATCACAGGTACAATGTAATATAGGTTTGTAGTCAGTAACCAATGGTAAAAATAAATACATTCCACAACTCTTTGTTCCATTCTACATTAAAACTCAAGAATTATTATTCAAATTCTATCACCATGAAATTGTTGACATTTCTCTCAGAATTGTTACAGTGCAGAAGGAAGCCATTCGGCCTACAGTGACTGTGCTGGCTCTCTGAGTGAGCGCAGTGTCTTCATGACATTCTCCTGCTCTTCCCCATTACCCTGCACAGTTTTTTCTATTCAAATAATCATCTAATATGCTGATTGATTACTTGGTATCTCTTACAGTAATTATTGAAATCAATCTCGTCCACAAAGTGTGGAATTACGTTATAAAACAGATCAAGTCTTCAGAAATATTGAAACAGTTCAAGGCATCCTACCTTTTGGGGGGCATTGATGACACCAGTGTTGTAACCGAACTGGACTGACCCAAGCACTGCAGTGCTCACCGCTAGGATTAACCTTCCAGTAACTTTCTGGGGGAAAAAAAAACAAAGAAAGAGATAAGATCGCATTCTGTACTTTGCGTACTAATGGAAAGACAGACCCAGAGAGAAAAAAAAAAGAGATACAACACATGGAAAAAGTTGGGAACAGGCTACATTTCAGGGTAAAGCTTTTCCGGGAGACACGCTTGTACCATTCATTAAATGCAGATGTTCGGTTTGTGAACACTTTTTTGTTCCCTCTCCCCATTCTTTATTTCTATTCTGGTACAGTTTTCCTTGCGTTTGAGTAAGATTCAAACTATAATTGTAAGTAACTTCACATTTTATAACAATGTTTCCCATTACCATCTATAACATAGCTATTGTTAAACAGGAAGCTTCAGTTCTTCCAGAGTCTACAATCCTGCTGTATTTTTGTTCATTCACAGGCAGTGGGCAGCATTAGCTAGACCAACATTTATTGCCCATCTTTAATTGCCCAGAGGGCAGTTAAGAGTCAACCACATTGCTGTGGGTCTGGAGTCACATGTAGGCCAGACCAGGTAGAGATGGCAGTTTCCTTCCCTGAAGAGTTTTTCCAGACAATAGTTTCATAATCATCATTAGATAGTGAATTCCAGGTTTTTAATTGAGGTCAAGTTCTCCACCAACAGCCACTTGAACACAGATCCTCAGAGCATTACCCAGGACTCTAGAAAGAGGCTAGTGACAATACCACTAGACCATCAGCTTCCCACAGTGCCGATTTGCATATTTCAGTCCGCTTCATTAGCGGAACAATTACTTATCTGTTAGCATTAATCATTAGCTTCCCAGACCCCGGTCACATTGTTTAATCCCTTTCCTGCAACTCAGCAGAAAGCCATGGAATGAGGACAGTGGGCACGGTTTGCATTTGACAAAATCAGAGACCCTTACTTTCAGCATTTACATTAAGCAGCTTTTTTTACTTCCTGAGTAACACAAAGCCCTGAATTGATTGAAAAACACAAGATTAAATTCACTCAGTAAACTCAGTTGGGCAATTAATTAAGACTAACCCTCCCCTTCCCTAAAAATGTCAAATGAGCAGAACCAAAAAATGTAAAGCTTTTCCTGTTAAGTAAAGCAATCAGCTTATTTTAAATTCTCAAACGAACAATTAAATACACAGCCATAGCTGGAATTATGAATTTTGGATCCGACTTAGGAGCCCCCTAGTTTGTGCAAGAATCAAAACTCTTCAGTAGTTTCAGAGCAAACGTTAAAACTTGGAAACTAAAAAGTGAAAATGAAGGAACGCATTTAGCAGGTGATGCAGAGAGAAGCAGAACAAGTTTCAAATCATGATCTTTTATCAGAACTGGAAGCTTTTCAAAGTGAACAGCTTTTAAGCAAAAACAGCTCTTTGGGATGAACAATAGGTGAGAGGCTGGTGAGGGGGGTGTGGTGTGTGAGGACGGAAGGAGTGAATAAATAACAAGGCGATGATGATGCTGCACAAAAAGAGGTAAAAACGTGAGAAATACAGAGACAAAAGATGGGTATAGAGGAGGGGGAAATGGTTACAACAAAGGATAGGAAAACCTGGCAAAGAGGAGGCTTTTGTTAGGCTAGACTTTGTTAGAAGGAAAAACAAGTGGTGTCTGAGGTACACACACTATCCCGATGGCTGTATCCCACTTCGAGTATCAGCCCATATCTCCACCACCCCAGCTAACTCTTGTGTTTGTCCATTCTACTATCAAAGGGAAATCAGGTGGTGCTTGAGGTTTAAAGTTGCTAACCTCAATATTCATACCTGAAGTCTGCAAAGTGCTGAGTAGAAATTGAGATGCGGTACCAATGAAGCTCAAAACAAGCTTGAATAACGATGACAGTAAACAAGGCCAAAGGACAGAGGGGTGAGAGTCAGAAAGGAATAAGGTGATCAGTATCTCTGGGTCACTTTAGTAGACTCAGAGGAGGCCTGTAGCATGCAGTTACCCAAACTATGTTTTCCAGTCTCCACAGTGCTCACTGCAAGCAGTGAGTACAATATTTTAACTCAGAAAGGTTGAGAATTGCTTCATTTCAAAGGAAGAGTTTAGGATCCTGGATAGTGAGATAAGAGAAGTTTCTAATCACTTTGATTGGTTCTGTACTTTTTGCCTGTGTTTGATTGGATATTTTCCACTGTTATCTACCAATTGTCCTTCTTTCCCATTCACATTCTCAACAGTGATGTTACGGGAATGTCACTAGACTAATAATCCAATGGTCCAGACTAACACACAGGTACTGCAGGGTCTAGGCCCGAAACATCAAGCTTTCCTGCTCCTATGATGCTGCTTGGCCTGCTGTGTTCATCCAGCTCCACACCTTGTTAACACACAGAGGTTGTGTGTTCAACATCCCACCAGCACAGTGGGAGAAATTTGATTTCAGTTCATTAAGTTTGGAATTTTAAAAACTACTCTCAAGAATGGTGAGCATAAACTACCACTTACTGTCATTAAAACAAAACAAAAAAATCTGGTTCAATAATGCCATTTAGAGAAGAGAATCTGTCACCCCTACCTGCTCTGGCCTACATGTGGCTGCAGACCCATCTGAAAAGGCCTAGAGAGCTATTCAGCCCAACGATAGACAACAAATGCTGATCTTAAACATTGAAGAAAACCACCAAAATTTGTGTGCTACAGAACCAGGTTTTGAGAATATAACCTCACAAAAATACTTCAAAATTCTCACAACTAATGTGCAACTGTGTCCAACAATCTCACCATCACCGTGACCCCAAAACCTAGTTACACACCACTGAGTGCTCTGTTTCCCCATCCAAGACAAACTGAATTACTACAATAAGGAGTCCAATAAAGTTCATCCCATTTGATAAACTAAAAGAATACAAAATACAAAAACTAATATTTCAATTCCTAGCAACCACCATGCAGCTGAGGCTCCAATGCAGATAAAAAGTAAAATATTTTTTAAAATGATATAACGAACAGTGGCTCTGATCTTCCCAACTCACAGGAGCCTGTCAGTCAATGGTGAACCTCCTGGTCAGTGATAAGTAGAAACACTCTGAATGAGGAGGGACAAGGACAGAGGTAGGTCCCATTTGTTGTGATGGGTATGAAGTTAGTCCTATTAAGGTGTGTGGAGTGGGAGACATAAATTTCAATCTTGAAAGAGAGAGATAGGGTTTCAGGTTTGGGACTTAGGCTTTGTTCAGGAAAGGAAGAGAAAACCTACCTAAAGACAACATGGTGGAAGACAAAAGGTGACTCAAGGGGAAAGAGTTCTATCTAGTATTTAGGGAGCAATGTCTTGGCCCTAAACTCTGGAATTCCTACACAAAGCATATACCTCTCTCCTTTTTCATATGTTCCTTGCCTCTACGACGAGGCAATTGGTCACTTGTCCTAATATCTCTTCATGTGGCTCAGTGGCAAATGTTGACTGAAACCATTCCTGTGGAACACCTAATCGAAAGGCACTATATAAATGTAGGTTACTGACATTGTGGGGAAGAATCTTTTAGCTGTGCTGGGACAAATAGGAGGGCAAGTGTTAAGAGTTTAAAAATAGACCCAGCAAAGATTTTTACAATTTTATTTTGATAGCCCAACCTGGAATTGAACACTACCCCTGTAAGGAGGTATTAGGGTAACCAACATCTTGGTCAGGAGAGGAATGTCGATCAAAGGTAGAGAGAGAGAAACAGAAAAGATTCAGATCTCCCTGTTTAAACCTAAGGTCATTGAGGACATTTGGTTCAATGAGGTCTCTCCTCAGTTTGAAGTTATAATTCAAAAGGATTCAGAATACCTTGAACTACAGTTGACCAAAGGAATGTTGATGTTGTGGACAAACATTTTTTCTTTGGTCAAAATATCCAAACCAATCTGCAAAGTATTTTGATGAGCAGTTGAAACCCCACAGCATACAGGGCTACCAGCCAAGTGCTGGAAATTTCTTTATATTCATTCACAGGATGAGGGCATCACTGGCAAGGCTAGCATTTATTGCCCATCCCTAATTGCACAGAGGGCAGTTAGGAGTCAACCACACTGGCGTGGGTCTGGAGTCACATACAGGCCAGACCAGGTAAAGATGACAGTTTCCTTCCCTAAAGGACATTAGTGAACCAGATGGGGTTTTTCCAACAACTGACATTGTTTTACAGTCATCAGTAGATTCTTAATTCCATATTTTCATTGAATTCAAATTCCACCATCTGCCATAGCACAATCTGAACCCTGGGTCCCCAGAACATAGCATGGGGCGGCATGATGGCGCAATGGTTAGCACTGCTGCCTCAGTGCCAGGGACCCGGGTTCAATTTCAGCTTCAGGTGACAGTCTGTACATTCTCCCCATTTCTGCTGGGTGCTCTGGTTACACCCCACAGTCCAAAGATGTATAGGGTAGGTCGATTGGCTAAGTTGCCTGTAGTGTCCAAGGATGTGTAGGTTAGGTGGATTAGTGATGGGGGGGCGGGGGGGGGGGGGAGGAGGAGGGAAAGAGTCTCATTGAAGAGTTGGTGTGGACTTGTTGGGCCAAATGGCCTGTTTCCACACTGTAGGGATTCTATGGAAAAATAACATTCTCTGGGTGAACAGTCCAGTGATAATACCACGAGGCTATCATTTCCTAAATATAGTCTTACATCGTGCAGCAAAAATGCTGTGCTTTAATTTTCCA
Organism: Ginglymostoma cirratum; assembly: GCA_024137785.1. Lineage (NCBI taxonomy): Eukaryota > Metazoa > Chordata > Chondrichthyes > Orectolobiformes > Ginglymostomatidae > Ginglymostoma > Ginglymostoma cirratum. Next base: position 1,617,291 of record JAHRHZ010000004.1, read on the forward strand.
AATCTTCGTTTCTGTAAGATTCCCATACTAATGGATTGGTCTACTCTTGCCTCCAGTTGCTGACAACAGAAACTTTGGAATCCCACAACACCCCTCCACCCCCCCCAAACCTCAGTACCTCACTTCCCACGACTCAGATATTCCTCCAAATCTAATTCCTTCATCAAGCTTTGGTCATCAGATCAAATATATACATGTGGTATATTTAGCTTCTCACACTCTCCTGAGGTACCTCAGGATGTTTTGTTATGTCAAAAGGGTAATTAGAGTTATTGCATATGTAAAGCCTGTGGTTAGGGGCAGCCAGTGCTGATTATCTCCGAGGGCACAACCAGTCAGGGCTATGAATGAAATCTCAATGGGGCTCCCCCCACTAACAGCACCCCATTCAAGAAGGCAGCTCACCATCACCTTCTCAAGGACAGCAGCTACAGACAGGCAATTAATGCAACCAGCATCAGCCACATACCACAAGCAAACAATGTGAGCTCTTTTCATGTTTTCAGTTAACCTTGAATTGTAAAGCCAGGTTCCCTCAGGTTTACCGACACAATTGCGTGACTGTAGCCTTAATTATGGGCAGGAGCGGGAAGAAAAATAAACACGGACCAGCAGCAGACAAGAAACGTCAGGAGTCTATATTTGTCTACTGCCTCTCCTGGACTGTTTTCATAATGTAAATAATGTCCTATTTGTTCTTTCTACTTCCATAGGTTTTCTGAAACAGAGTCAGAATCCCAGATACACGGCACTGAGCTTAAATTCTGTGAATTGAGAGTTTGGAGCCCTTCACTGGAGACAGACTCACTTTCCACTGAGTTTTAGTGGGGTCTATATCCAACTATGGAGAATATATTCAGCAAAATAAATTCCAGGTTCTGGTAAAAGGAATGACGACTTGTGAAATAAATATATCAAAACAACTTCTGAGAAGCTTGAGAAGTTGAGAGGGAAGAGGTAAGTTTTTAACTTGACCTTTCTGGCAGAAACTGGGCTCATGGACACATAATAACCTGGGATACTCAACCAGGGGCTGTGCTGTCTCTAATTTTAACCAGTGTTTTTAAACGAACCAAGGCTGATGGTTGCAAAATTCATATAATTCCGATCAAAGTTGGATGTATCATTAGATCCTAATTTTAACTTCAGCCCCAGTGAGGATATTCACCTGTCTCTGACACCAGGCAATAGCAAGTCTGGTGGCATCGGTGAAGCTAACAAGGTGGGTAAGATATGCCCAGGGACCAGGAGAGTTCATGTGGACCCTGATTTATCCACAGTCTCACAATCCCTACGACTGAGATAAAACTGCCTCCCCTGTGGGAACTCTCTTCTCGTATTGCCAGTACACACTTGCACGATTCACCAAATACACTGAATTCCACAGTTACTCCAACATCATTTGCATGTTAATAAGACTGAGCAACTTTGTTACTGGAACCAGGAATTTCCTATTGGAAACCCTCTGGCAATTAAAGATCTCTCTTGTGCAGTGCTTTATTGCTGCCTCACCATACACAGCAGAATTATTTAATACTGCGTGAAGTAACAGTTCCAAATAAAGTTCTCCCAAACAGTCCCCAAACGTCACTTAATCTCAGGCTCCTGATTTATCTTGTCCTTTTAACCTTGGCAGTGTCCTGCATGTGAGCGAGTCAAGTGATTTCCCTGCAGCAGGCAATCTGATATTGCTCAGTGTCACTCAGGTCTCTAGCACTTTTTAAAATCACAAGACATGTTACATAAACAGCAAACTGCATCATAGCTTTAATTGTGGAAATCAGTGGGTCTTTTTTAGAGCCTTCCCAGGGTAATGGCTTAGTATGGCATGTCTCCCTTGTGATCATTTTTCTGATGATCCAAACACTTTTGTGACGCAGTAGAAGAAAGTATTTGGATATATTTAACACATTGCACTAATTAGGGATGACCCAGACTGCTTCCCAGCCAATTTACCATACTATTGCTACATAGGAAACACACAAGCCAATTTGTGCACAGTTTGATCCCGCACAGCAGCAATGTAATGAGCAGATCATCTGATGTTGTTTTAAAGGTAAACATTGGCTCAGTCATGGGTGGGTCGGCGGGAAGTCCACTGGTTTTCCTTGAAACATTGTCCAGCGATCTTTTAGACCACCTTCAGGGCAGAGAGGGCTTTAGTTTAACACCTCATCTGAAAGATGGCATCTATGCCACTGTTAACACTCCCCCAATGCTGCACTACAGGTTCAGCCTGGATATAAGTTTCAAGTCTCGGTCATAGAACATGAACTTGCAATCTTCTACCTCTGAGATGAGAGTGCTATCCTATGAATCACACAGTGCTGACAAGAGCAGACAAGCAAGGATCAACCTACAGCTCAAATGCCTGTCGTCTCACACCCCACACCTATTACTTCTAATGTATATACAGCCTGGAAAAAAACAGTCTCCATCTTCTAGTTCCATGGGATTGTGTGATGGCTGCATTTCATAAAATCAGGGCATGCAACAAGCATCAGAAACAGTACTGTGTTAATGAGGTAGTCTGTATAAAGTCTCTATCTCTTGTTATCAGCTTACAAATGCCACCCTGAAAACTAGCAGGACACTTATTTCACCATTCAGTGCTCTCTTATCCTTGCTGGCACTTGAATTCTTCTCAAATCTTTTTGCAGTTCCTGATTTAAAACTCTAATGTGTGTGTGTGTAGGTTAGCCGTGTTTCCTTACATTAAATAACATTGAGCAGCTGGTTGGCTACATTTTGGGTATAAAATTATTAACAGCTCAACAGCATTGAACAGTTTTGATTGTTCAACCACATGCATTTAGAGGCTACCAAGATAGTTCCTAGGATTTGTTAATGCTATAGGGTTCAAAGGGTATGTGGAGAAAGAGGAACAGGGGACTGAGTCGGATGGTAACACTGAATGGTGGAGCAGGCTTGAATGGCCTACTCGCGCTCCTATTGTCTATGTTTCCATCCCTTTAAAAATGCAATTTTACCAATGCTCAAAAAAACCTAATGAGCTATGTCAAGCATTCTTTGTGAATATTACTGAGCAGCTCTATTTGTGCAAAGTTTTTGAATGGGTCCCTGCTAAAACAGCACTTGTCATAGACTGATCATACAACAAGCAACAGCTGGCCCGGGTCTTCTATAGGAAGTGTGCAATCCAAATATAATTTTTAATTGGTATTACTTCCAAATGCTGATTTTCATCAAGAGGTACATCCCAAAACTTTTACTGTTTTAACACCTTTCTAGTGTCTTGCCAAGTTATTTCAGTTGAATGAAGATAAGGGTTTGTTGTTGGTTCAATTGTTTGTGAATTTTGCTGATTAAGAATTTATGATATTCGCTGTTGCTACAGCAACAGATCCGTGAAAGCACTTAAGCTTTTTCATTCCTTCCACATGACTGAGCGACCACCGCCAATAGCACCCCTCCAAACCCCAAAGATGGGAAATTCAGTTAGTGCTGGAAATGATTAAATTGTTTTAGATGCGGAAATTAAAGCCTGATCATTCGAAATTTGATGATTTAATTTGGGATATTTGCTTGACGCAGAAACAGGCATGTACACACACATAGCCTGGTGTTAGAAAGTTATAAATGGCCAACAGGTTTGAGAATAGGGAGCATATAAAGTGTTAACTATTCCAGAGGGGACAGTACAGTTGCAGATTGTTGAAACCCACCATAAACGTAGATCATAAATCAGCAGCCAACTATTCCCAGGCTGAGCGCAGGCAAGGGGAGAGTTGTACGTTCACTGGGTCATGTACACATTCCTGCTGCAGTTTCACCTGGTAACTACTGAGCTACCAGGAAGGCGGGGAGGGGGTGTCTGAGACTATCTCCTGAACTATCGGGGAAGGCGGGGAGGGGGTGTCTGAGACTACCTCCTGAACAATTGAGGGTGGGGGGGCGAATCTGCAACATTTCCATCCCCTACAACACGTCTCGTGGCGGAATTTAAAATAAAATTATCGATAAGCGTTGAAATCAGGTTGCTGGTTTAGTTACACGAACCATTTTGAATCTGCCCTGAGATCTGGCCGGACTGTATTTAAAAACACAGAAGACATCTTGAACACAATGATTGCTGGGGATATTCACTAACATTTGGTTTTACAGCTCCGCTCTTGGTAAACTTTAATTATGTCAAATCCGGCGGAAATTCACTCAGATATTTAACACTAATTGCCCTTTTCCAGTTAGTGTGACATGAACCCATTTAAAAACACTGCCCAACTGCTGGTTACCTTTTGAAGGTGTGTCTGCAGCTGAGGGTGGAGATTAATAATGAACTGGTTTTACATCTGAAACAGCCTCACTCTCCCAGACATTACCTTTTCAGGAAATCAGAAAAGCCTTAAACATCCAGGCTTCTGTTTTTAATCGGAGATACAAACATTTCAATGACAGTGTTAAACCATTTCCTCATGCTGTGAATTCTGTAAAAAGAATATGTTCTGGTTCTGTACGATTAAAACCACGCGTTGTACCCATTGTTTTGGTCACACGGCCTTTTGTGTTCCATCTTTCTCCTCCAGTAAATATTTCCCTCCCCCAACCCCAGTGTGTGTGTGTGAAAAACACAATTAGCACTGCCTCAGCAATCACAGCGTTTCCTTCAGTTGTTACTGTTTTCAGGAAGTCACATCAGATTCGATGTGTTGAAGTCTGCTTCTCTCTCCACAGACCTGCTGAGATTCTCCAGCATTCTCTGTGGCTGACCTTCAACATTCTTCTATCTAACTACCCCATTCTCCGGCCTCATTACAAACTACAACACACCAACTCCTTTAAAGGAAAATACATAAAATTCCAACTTCTTCCGCATTGCAAAATCGCCACGCTAAAGGATTCCAAACCGGTTAAAAGCTTGTCCGGAGAATGTGGTCACTGCTTTTTAAAGCAGTGTTGTGAGGAGGTGGGGGGGAAGAGGAACCCCAATAAGACATAGAGCGTTCTGTAAACTATACCTTGTCTGTGGCCATGCTGTTGTGACACAGATGAAGGCTCCGTTGACGGCTGTAGTTTGGTCTTGGGTGATTTCTCTTGATCACGCTGTTCAAAGCCTTCTGTGATTGAATCCTGCAATAAGTCCTCACAGCAAATCCTCCTCAGATATCTGTAATAAGGTACAGAGTAATCTCCCTGTGTCGAAAGCTCCTTGTATATATGTGTCTCTCTCTCCTCTAACGCTCATGTAATATTCTACTTCAAGCAACGAACTGCTCTTTGTGTGAGTGCTTTGAATGGGATTGGATATCAATGGGTGACGTCTGAGGGGTGTGTGATGGGCTTGCCACTTTACCATTTGCTGAGGATCTCACGGAATAGTCTCCTGTGACCATGAAAGCGTCCTCCCCCGCACTAACCCAGCAGCTGACCCACCTCCCAGAGTGATCCAGGTTCCAGCCCACTGCAGATCCTGTTACAGTCACACATTGGCAGGAGCCGTTTCCATTTCTAAACTTACATGAACTCTTCGAACTGAGTGTTAGCTGTTGAAAGTCATTGTACAATATATTTATAGACGGCAAGACCTGGCTCCGCTGAATTGGAGGCAGAGCGCAAGATTCAGCGTCCCTCTCTTTCCCAGGTTAGACTCTAATCCGAACTGGGCAGCCTGCAAACATCCCGAGTGTAAATCAGACACCAAAACTTTCTCATAACTTCGCTGCAGTTTACTTATGTGTTTTAACTTTAGGTTCTCCATGAATTGTGCACCAAAGACTATTTGAACATTTCAATTAGCAGCCGGAGTGGGCTATTTGGTCCATCGAGGCTATCCCACAATCCAATGTGATCATGGAGGATCTGATTACTCCATACTCTACCCCAAATTCCTCCCCCTCCCCAACCACCTTCACCCTGTTAGTGAAGAATCTGCCCTGACTCCAAAATATTCAATGATCCTGCCCCTATCACGGTGTGAGATGCTCGTCCTGAATCACAGTTGTGCAGCTGTCTGTCAAACACCACCTGAAAGACATGTATACCAATTCCACAGGATTGTCCTCATCAATTCTCTCTGATAACCCATCAGAAAGCTCCAGTCAGTTTGCTAAACATGATTTTCCTTTCCCAACTGCATGTTGACTTTCCCTAATGAATTCATATTTACCCAAGTGATTATTTGCCCCCGAAGTTGCACAGATAGGTGTGATTGCATTGTTTACCTAGTCTTTGCTGTAATTTGCAGACATGAATGATCTGGTAATCAGATTTCAATCAGTTGCCCAGGCTGTGAGGGTAAAAGTGGTGACATGGGGGAGGTCCTTTCACTGCTAAGATGCAATAGAGCATTGTCATTTTTTCATAAATTACCATTCTTAATAGGAAAGGGGATGAAATGAAGGAGATGGAGAGTTGGAAAGCTTGGAGTATGTAGGAGCCAGAATATTTTGGAGTGAAGAGCAGGGGAATGTTAGAGAAAATGGCATCAGGTACAATTTACGTTTACAGAGCCATGACATGACTGGCACATGATCCATGGTGTAATTGAAGCCCATGAACGAATGGTACAGAAATGATATGACCAGAATTCCACTAAATTGTTGAGCTATCTCTTGAACCAATTGAAGGACATTCTCCCCTGTGTATATATATTCAGGATGGCAGCCAGTGATTAGTGCAGTTTCACAGGGGTTAGTGTTGGGACCACACATTTTACATTCACAATTTGGACAAAGGAACTGAGGGCATTGTTGCACAAAGATGGATGGAGGGAAAGGTGGTGTTGAGGAAGTGCGGAGGCTGCAGAAGGACTTGGACAGGCTAGGAGGGTGGTTAAAGAAGTAGCAAATGGAATACAATCTGGGATAGCATGAGGTTATGCACTTTGGAAGGAAGAGTAAAGGCATTAACTATTTTCTAAGTGTGTAAAGACTTTGGAAATCTGAAGCACAAAGGGATTTAGTGGACCTAGTTCAGGATTCTCTTAAGGTTAATATGCAGGTTCAGCTGGCTGTTAGGAAGGCAAATGCATTTCAAAAAGGCTAGAATACAAGAGCAGGGATGTACTGCTGAGGCTGTATAAGGCTCTGGTCAGACTGCATTTAGAATATGGTGAGCAGTTTGGCTCCATATCTGTGATACATCACAATCAATCCTGGTGTCTTTTCTACATCAAATACATTTGCCCAATCGAATATGTCCTCTTTATCAATTTTAAGCCTTTCAAGTGTCTGAACCTTCTCTGTCATTCATGGTCTGAGCAAAATCTTCTTCTGGTGTGAAGACAGATGTAATATATCCACTTAATACCTCAGTCATGCTGCCTGTGTCCATGTGTAAACCTTATTTTGATTGCTCATTAGTTCCTCTCCTCTTTTCCTACTTAGAAGTTAACAGAAGAATTCGGATCCCTTTCATTTTAGCTGCCAGTCTTTTTTCTTAATTTCTCTTTACTTCTGTCGTTTGTGTGTTCAGTTCTACATTGAAACCTCTGCATTCAGCCTGGATCACAATTATATTCTCTAATCAACATCTGATATATAACACACTTTGTCTGCTTCGTATTAATCTCGACCAACTTTATCATACAGGGAGCTTTTGTTTGTCCTAGCTTTCCTCTTCCCAGGAACGTACCTCTTCAATAAAGGCAACGCAGCATTCAATTATTGCTTTGCTGCTAATCTTTGATTCCAATTATTCTGGGCCAGATCCATTCTTATGCAATTAACATTGATTATCCCCTGGTAAATTATTCTTGCTCTGGATGACCCCATTAACCTCATCACATTTTTGAGAGAAAATTCGGGTCGATTAGGACAGGGCCAAAGAGGTAGGTTTAAAAAGCTTCTTAAAGAAGGAATGAGAGATAAAGGGATGGAGAGGGCTTGGGGAGTATTTCAGAATTTAGAGAGAAGGGGCTGAAGATACGACAGTCATCAGGGAGAGATGACCATGTGGTAAGAATTGGAAGAGTAAAGAGACCGTGGAGGATTGGGGAGTGGGATGTGTTTATAGAGATAGAGAAAAATGAGATTACAGAGAGATTTTAAACAACCTGAGCAAATCTCAATCATGTTTTGCACGATTGAACATCAAGGTTATCAGAGGTATTAATGCAGAGGCGATTGGTTTGAAATTTCAGCAGAGGAGACTGAGTGTCTCCTCAAGGGCTGTAATATTTATTCATTCCTTACATTCTGGCTACATGTTCTATACATCCCCCTCAGCTTCCCTTAATCTTGCACCATCAGCTCATGAGTCAACTTGTTAACCAGCTCTTTCTCCATGATACTGCAATTATGAAACAGGAAATGATATAATGTTTCACCTTGACATGACATGCACTTGTGGGCTGTAGCTGTGAAATGTTGGGAATGTCCCACTGGCAGGCTGCAAGATTCCTAAAGCAAAGATTTAAAGAACACTGGGATAACAAGCATGGGGCTGGATGAACACAGCAGGTCAAGCAGCATCACAGGAGCAGGAAAACTCGACGTTTCGGGCCTAAACCCTTCATCAGAAATGGGGGAGGGGAAGAGGGTTCTGAAATAAATAGGGTATCTCTGATACAAATTTAAAGAACACTGTTCGTGTTTTGAGCTCCTGGTAAAATAAGGCCTCACAGAAACTTAGAAACCTGGAAAACATGTGCAGGAGGAGGCCATTCAGTCCATCGAGCATGCTCCACTATTCAACATGATTATGGCTGATCCTTTACCTCAATACCGTAATCCCACTCTTTCTCATACCCTGGAACACCTTTAGCTTTCAGAACTCTATTTATTTTTTAAATATATTCAGTGACTTGATATCAATAGGGTGGTGGAGTAGGGCTCCTGAGCGGGGGCTTGTCCTCTCCTACTGCTTTTCTTTTCTTTCTTTTCTTTCTCTTTCTCTTTTCTTGTTTCTCCTTCCCTTTTCCTTTACTTACCCCTTGTCCTGAGCTCGGATGGTATTGGCGGCGGGGGTGAGGGATCCCAGTGTGGACCTCGTGGCAGTGGTGAGTGAGCCCAATGTCGAGTGAGCCTCTGCTTACTCTCCCGGGGCCAACACAGGTTCTACATCGGCAGAGGCAATGGCAGAGGTGGGCCCAGTGACGAAAGATGGTGCCCGTAGAATGGGTGACGGCAACATTGTTTTGGTCCGATGGTGGTGGAGGAGGGACAGTGGTGCAGGCATCATTGATGTGGGCTACTTCAGGACTGATGGGCTCTCTTTAAGCTATATCCTTCTACGTTTGTCTTATTCTTAAACTGTTCAAAATGGCATCAGATTGTGAAGGCAGTGGGAAAGCTTTTCACTGCATTTTACTGTTTTTCTCACTGTAAAATACACCTGACAATAAAGTCATTCAGCCATTTCATTCAGGTTTATGCAGCTTTCTGTGGTAACAAATTCCACAAGATCACTGTGCATTGACTGCAGAAATTTCTCCACAACTCAGTCAAATATGGCCTATTATCCTGAGTGTGCAGCACCTTGTTTTGGAACCCTGCCATGGGGAAACATCATCCCCACATCCAGTCTGTCCTGCCCTGTCAGAGTTTTAATACGTTTCAATGGGGTCCCGTCTCCTTCTTCTAACCTCCAGTGAATATAGACCCGATCTCTTATCACCTTACTGACCTGCCATCTCAGAGATCCGTCTGGTGGATGTTCGCCAGCATTTGTCTTCAATAATCTTTTGAATTTTTCATTCTTATAGAAGATCTTACACTGTGCTTTTATCTTGCTTAAAACTGATCCAGATTGGTTTTTTTGCAACAATCGATAGTTACCATTAGGAACAGCTCTTTATTCCAGATTTCTTTTTAATTCGAATTTTGACCATCTACTATCGTGATACTCAAACTCACATGCTCAGAATATTGGTCTGGAGCAAACAAAACAGAAATTGCACGGGAAACTCAGCAGGTCTGGCAGCATCTGCAGAGAGAGAAACAGAGTCAACGTTTCAAGTCCTTGTCTCAAAACATTAACCCTGTTTCTGTCTCCACCATGCTGCCAGACCTATTGAGTTTCTCCAACAGTTTCGCTTTTATTTGTTTCAGATCGCTGGCATCCACTGTTTTTTGTTTTATTAGATTGTCTGTGGCGCCGGATTGATAGTCTACTGACATTACCACTACATAATCTTCCCTTATATGGCAATCATCCTGCATTTAATTTCACTGCTCAGTCTCAGAAACTTGACCACAGTCGGAGTAATTGCTTCAAGGTCAATTTCAATTGTTCAAAGGTGCTTCGCATTTACAAAGGCTGAATCTTTGAGCATTCAGTTCTTTGATTTTTGATTTTAATATTGCAACTGTAACCATTTAACTTGTGAAATAACTTTTAAGGTTCTTTACTCTATTTCATCCTACAGTGCCTCATCAAAGACCCTAACACAGCAAACATACCTGTTTTAATCATTCCAACCTGCTAATTAGCCAATACTAATTCAGTTGTGAACTGTGCCATTGCAATGGTCTTTACCCGAACTAAAATTAAAGCACAAACTGCTGGAGAAACTCAGCAGGTCTGGCAGAATCTTCCAACATCCACAGCATTTTGCTTTTATTTCCCTGGACCATGCTGGGATCAAAGATCTGAAAGTTGTACAAATGGCAATAAAGAGAGCTTTAAACTAAACACTGGGGACAATGGATCATATGAGGCTAGAAAAGGTGAATCAAAGGGAAAAGACAAAGCAAGAGAGTAAGGTCACGGTAAGGGTAACAATAATCAGAGAGTGGCTGGATAACACAAAGCGAAATGTGCACCAGCAGATAAGGGCAGATCTTGCAAAAGGATAGAACACACAGATTGATGCACAAAGCATTTATTACAAAATGGATGAAATATCAACTCCAATAGAAACACATGTGTACGGTATCTGTTATACGGAAATGTTAGAAGCCATTATTAAAGACATTATGAGAGGGCCCTTGGATACGTTCAAGGTAAACAAGCAGAGCCAGCAGGGTTTTCTCAAAGGGAAATCATGTCTAACTCATTCACTGGAATTCTTTGAAGAAGTAACTTGTGTTGTGGATACAGGAGAACCAGTCAATGTATTGTATTTAGATTTTCAGAAGGCATTTGACAAGGTGTCACATCAATGGCTATCGCAGAAAATAAAAGCTGTTGCGGGGTAACATATTGGAATAGATATAAAGATTGGCTGGCTAACAGGAAGTAGAGAGTAAGAATAATTGAGTCTTTTTCAGGTTGGCAGAATGTCACAAGTGGTGTGCCACAGGGGTCAGTGCTGGGGTCATTTGGATGAAGGAATCGAAGGTATGGGAGCTGCATTTGCTGAGAACACAAAGATAGGTAGGTAAGTAAGTTGTGAGGAGGATATAAGGAGTCTACAAAGGGATTGCAATAGATTCAGTGAGTGAAAAAGATCCAGTAAATGGTGTATAATGACGAAAAATGTGAAATTGTCCATTTTGCCAAAGAGAATAAAAAAGAAGCTGGTTATCCAGACAGTGAGAGATTGCAGAGCTCTGAGGTGCAGAGGGATCCGGGTGTCCGAGTACATGAATCACGGAAGGTGAATCTGGAGATAGAGCAAGTAATTTGGAGAACTGATAGGATGTTATGTTTTATTGTGATGGGAGGTTATACTGCAGAAATACAGGGCATTGCAGTACACAGTATTGGTCACTGTACTTACAGAAGATTGTTAATACATTGGAAGACATTTTGAGAAGGTTTATTAGACTAATACTGGGAGTGAGAGATTGCCTTATGAGGAAAGGCTAGACATGTTCGGCCTGTATTCTCTGGAGTTTAGAAGAGTCAGAGGAGACATAATTGAAACATAAGGTCCTGAGGGGACTTAACTGGGTGGATGTTGGAACGACGTTTCCTCTTGCAGGAGAATCTCGGACAGGGGTCGCCGTTTAAAGATAAGGGGCATCCCATTTATGAGAGATAATGAAACATTTCTTCTCTCAGAGGGTTGTGAGTCTTTGGAATTCCCTTCCTCAAAAGGCAGTGAATGTGGAATATTGAAATATTTTTCAGGCATAGGGAGATAGATTCTTAACAACTAAGGGGACAAAAATTTACTGGGGATAAGCAGGAATGTGGAATTGAGGTTAAGATTGGGTCTGCCTTGAGGCAGACTGTTACTGGTTTGTATGTTCACAATGACCCAAAAGCCATTGGAGACATGAAGCTAAAGCTTATAATTTGCTGACTAAATACAAATTTTGTTGAGCCTTTTGGAGGGATTTTCACTGCAAGGCCCAACGAATTGTCTTACCGTATCTTACCAAACTCACATCATTAATGAGCTACTCAGCCCCGAAGGTGTTTCTCACATCCAATTACCACTCACCATCCATGGAACATCTCGGGAAAGCTGGAATATCCTGAAATGGACCACCATCCCTTGTGCCAGCGCATTGCAAAATCTCACGATGTAACTGGTCAAATCCTGTCAGTTTGGAACCACCCTACACAGTTCCTGACCTTTACCCCAGACATATCAAACAAAGGGGGTATCATCACCCACTTTGTGGCCAGGAATCTGGAGTCCCTGCTGGACAGGGTGGTTCATAGGAAGACTCTCTCTTACCCTAGGACCAGCAGAGGAGGCCCGATACCACACCCTGCCCAGCCTCATCTACTTTTAAGGAGAGTCACTTAACGAAGTCAGGCAGAATCAACATGGTTTAGTGAAAAGGAAGTTGGGTTTAATTAATTTATTAGGGTTCTTTGAGGAAATAGCAAGGAATGTGGATAAAAGGAAAGCTGTAGGCATAGTGCAGTTAGATTTCCAAAAGACATTTGATAAAGTGCCATGAAAGGTACCAAACAAAAGAAGAGCTCATGGTTCAGGAGGTTAAATGTTAGAATGTTTGAAGGATTGGCTAGCCAACAGCAAACAGAGAGTAGGGATAAATGGATCATTTTCAGGTTGGCAAATTGTGACTAGTGGAGTGCCACAGGGCTCAGTACTCTGTCCCAAACTAATGTAATTTATGTCAATATATTGGACGAAGGAACTGCATATATATGGCAGCTGAATCAGCTGGTGACACAAACATAAGTTAAAAAAAAAACAAGCTGTGAACAGGATGTGAGAAGTCTGCACAGGGATATAGATAAGATAAGGGAGTGAGAGAAAAATTGTGAGTTGGCATATAATGTGGAAAAATGTGAACTTCTCAACTTTAACAAGAAGAATAAAAAGGCAGCAAATTATTTAACTGTAGAGAGATTGCCGAATTCTGAGGTACAGATGGATCTGGGTGACCTGAGGCATGAACTACAAAATTTCATAGAATCTCTACAGTGTGGAAACAGGCCCTTCGGCCCAACAAGTCTACACCGACACTCAGAGCATCCCACCCAGATTCATCCCCCTAAAACCCACCTAATCTACACATCCCTGAACACTACGGGTAATTTAGCATGGCCAATCCACCTAGCCTGCACATCTTTGGACTGTGGGAGGAAACCGGAGCACCCAGAGAAAACCCACGCAGACACGGGGAGAATGTGCAAACTCCACACAGACAGTTGCCCGAGGGGGAATTGAACCCGGGTCCCTGGCGCAAAATGTTGAAATTCAGATGCAGCAAGTGAATAGGAAGGTAAAGTACAAAGTATTGTGATTTAGAGTGCCTTAAATTTAAAAATCACGCATGACAATGGAACTAGTGAAATAAAAATAGCAGCAGTTTGTTAATAACTGTCTATGGCTCTGGGGTGTGAATGTGTCATTTCAGATCAATGCCATGTGACACATTTCTTCATGTTCTGCTGTGCCTTCTGATTAGAAAACCATCACAATCAAAAACCCTATCAGAGTTTAATCAGTGAGGTTAATGTGCCAAATAGAGGAGAAAAAGATTTACATTTCCAATACTCCTTTTACAATCAATGTGTACGTTGTAATGTAGGAAACATGGCAGTCAGCACAAAATGCTGGAAATCACAGCAAGTCAGAGAGCATCCATGGAGAGAGAGCAAACTAAGGTTTTGAATATAGATGTCTCTTCATCAGAGCTGATGCATAGACATCTAGACTCGAAACCTTAGCCTGCTCTCTCTCATGGATACTCTCTGACCTGCTGTGATTTCCAGCATTTTGTGTTTTCAGTACAGATTCCAACATCTGCAGTAACTTGTTCCTAAACGTGGTAGTCAACTTGTGCATAGCAATTGCAATGAGTTTTCTGATGTTGATGGAGGGATAAGGATTAGATGCAGAGAATGGGAGAACTCTCCTCTGCTCTTTTGGCTTCAGTGCTGTGAGAATGTTGCATTGTCACTTTTTAGATGACTTGTTAAACCACGACCCCTTAGGAGCTCTTAATAAAAATCCCCCGTTACTATTCAAAGAAACGCAGTGGAAGTTTCTCTAGTAAATTGAACATCATTTATCGCCCAGGTTACACCGCATTAAGCAACTGACGACAGACCATTTACCTCATTGCTATTCTAGGAGGAGCTCAGTGTGTACAAATTGTCTTCCGTTCACAACAAAACAGAAACTACAGTTCAAAATCAAAAGGTGCAAAGGAATAATATGAGCACACAAAAGGCTTTATTTGGCTACAAATTCTGTGTAGATGTTTCCATGCAAATTCAACAACATGCAATTGTCTAAATCACAACAGAAAACAGATCCCACATGTTAAATGGAAATGATTGAAGAAATCGTAAACATTAAGGAGGGAATCACATGCCTATTCACACCTGCTTTCCAGCTATTCAAGTAAATCTCAAATATTGTAAATTTCTTGAAAGAACAAAACCCTTCTTTACAACCAAATAAATAATGCTGCCCTTGAAAACTAGAAATTTTCTTGATTAAAAAAAACAGATCATTATCCAAATTAAATAATTCAAATTTAAACCAATCTTCAGCTCACAGCATTGCCCAAACCCGTTCCTACACAATCTTATGCCTCATTTTCCAAAAGGACAATGATGAGGAACATGGTACCTGTTTTCCTCTTCATGAGACCATGAGCCCAAGACCTGTTGCCCCTTCTCATTGTCCCAGTTAACCTCCCATGATAAAGCATAGAATAGAGATTATCACCGATTGTCCTTGATCCTAAGGAAGTATGAAGGTGAGTCAACAATTGGTTAAGTGGGACTACGAACAGTAACATAATTGATACTATCTTCAGCCTTAGTCCATTGTTTACCCTCTTGGAAATATGAACCACCAACCATGATCAGTTTCCTTGAAAAATTGTAAAATTATTTGTGGCAACAGGTAAAAGATGTGGTCCTTGTTACAATTACATCATGATAGCACAATTACATTTGCATTTGCTAACTCAATAACTAAATCTGCACTCATTGGATCTGGAAGTAGTTGAATATCAGAACACCAAGGTGGCAAAAGTGGCACGGAATTTGTTGGCAAACTGTTAAATGCTTTTTGCATGTTACAACTCAATTTCCAAAGATTTTTTTCATATAATGCCTTCACCACGAAAGCAGTGCTCAACGTCTGAAACCTGAGCTCTACTTTCCCTCTTCATTTCATGGCTGTTGGAGAATCTGACACATAAGATTAATAGGTTTAAAAAAGCATAACTAATTTGAACATGAATTGCTTACTAATAGCTGGACACGAAAGAGTTCACCTCATTTTTTTTTAATGTTGTACAATTATATTTATTCAGGTCACATTACATTTGACAGTTGGAACGGGAACATTCTGAAACACAGAATTACAATTGCTTTCCAGTCAGCATCAAAATTCCCGCAATCATAAGAAAAACCTGAAAACCAGTTTAAAAGCACACTCTGCCTTACTGTCTAAAGGTGTAATCTCCACAATATTTCACCTTATGTCTTAAAGATTCTTGTTAAAAGTTATAAATTACTATAAACACATTCCAGGCATATCCCGATAAATACTGTTAAGAGACTGATGTTGGTGGGAGACATGGTGTCATTGGCAGTAATGCCATGATTACCGTGACGACCAGAGTGCATTGGCGCCAATTTAGGGCCATGCGATGTTGACAGATTTAGGTTAAATTCCAAGCTCTGTGCCATTCTCATGGTGGAGTCAGGGGATTTCTGTTCTGCTGCATTCAACAACACACTAGTGCTAGTTGCATTTCAATTCATCTGCTGTGTCCACACTTTCCATCATTATTTCTCCAGACTCACGTGCGAATTTTCACAATGATACTAACATTTTGCAATAACAATAATATCATTATTTATCGTACGTTGCACTATGATACGTAATTCTGAGCAGCAATCAGATCTGTCCGAATGGGAAGAGTCCGTGGACTGCACAAATCCGAAGACTTGAGGTAAACTCTTCAGTGTAATCTTATTTCACTTTTTTTCATTCATTCACAGGATGTGGATGTCACTGGATGACCCAGCATTTATTGCCTAACCCTAATTGCCTACAGGGAAGTTAAGAGCCAACCACATCACTACGGGTCTGGAGTCACATGTAGACCAGAGAAAGATGGTCCTTCATTCCCTAAAGGACATTAGTCAACCAGTTTCTACCATTAACAGTGTTGCATGGCCACAGTTAGTCTATCTTTTTATTCCAGTTTTTTGTTTAATTCAGATGTTACCATCAGCCATGCTGGGATTCGAAGCCACGTTCCATGAAAATTAATCTAGGGTTTGGGATTACCTGTCCATTGACATTACTACTCTGTCAACTTCTCTGCCCCTGTCCTTCTAGATGGAAGTGATTGTGAGTTTGGAAGGTGCTGTACAAGGAGCCTTAGTGAATTTCCTCAGTGCATCTTGTAGATAGTACACACTGCTGCTACACAGCATCAGAAGTGGAGGGAGGATGCTTGTGGATGTGATACCAATCAAGCGGGGGCTGCTTTGTCCTGGATGGTGTTGAGCTTCTTGAGTGTTTTTGGAGCTGCAGTCATCCAGGCAAGTGGGGAGTATTCCATCACACTCCTGACTATCCAAACATATGATGTGGAGGTGCTGGTGTTGGACTGAGGTGGACAAAGTCAGAAAACACATGACACCAGGTTATAGTCCAAGAGGTTTATTTGAAATCACAAGCTTTTGACGCACTACAATCTGAAAGCTTGTGATTTCAAATAAACCACCTGGACCGTGACCCAAAGATAGGCAGGATAGTGGATTGTGAAGAGCACATAAGGAGTCTACAAAGGGATATAAATAGATTAAGAGAGCCTAAGAGAGTAAGCAAAGATCTGGCAAAAGGAATAAAATATAGAAAAGTGTGATATTGCCCATTTTGGCAGAAAGAATGAAAAAGAAGCATATTATGCCTTGTTGATAATGGACAGACTTTAGGGAGTAAGGAGATGAGTTACTCACAACAGGATTCCTAGCCTGTGACTTGCTGTTGTAGCCACTCTGTTTATATAGCTGCTCCACTCTTGGAAATGTATCACCATTCTTTCAATGTCACTGGGTAAATCCTGGAACTCCCATCCTGGTAGCATTGTGGGTAGTCCTACACCCAAAGGACTTCAGTGGTTCAAGAAAGCAATTGTATCAACTTCACAAGGGAAATGAGGGAGGGGCAATAAATGTTGACTTCACCAGTGCCACCCACAATTTGCAGAGCATATGCTCACAATCACAGTATTGTTTGCGGGATCTTGCTTTGCATAAGTTGGCTGCTGCACTTCCTACAAAACCTTCAAAAGTATCTCATTGTGAGTAATGTGCTGTGAGAAGCCCAGTCATCCTGAAAGGCCCCCAAGGAAATGCAAGCCTCTGTCTCAAACTCAAGGTCATCCTTTCATTGATGTAATTCCTTGTTTCCAGTCAAGCAATCCTTGCCCTTCCAACAACCTTTGAAACCTCTAACATCATCCAGGACTGATGATGTGTATCTCTTCCTTCTGCTCCCTCATTGTGCCATTGGGAACTGGTCACAGTGCTTACCAGTCACTTCCCTTAAATGAGGAAGTTGTGATGTTACTGAATAAATATAGAAATAACACAGAAACATTTGTAATTTATTTGCATATGTCACTGGGATGAAGGGTAACTTTAGGAGATTAGTAACAGATTGGAGTTACGGGCTGCTCCTGATACACTGGGCTATTTTATCTTAAAGAATTCCAGTGAGTTTGGTTGCATTGATCTTCTGGTTAATCTCCTATTCATGTTCCAAAAATCTCCTGTTCTGCTTCACCTGAGCTCATGGTGGCCATAAATGTGACCATTTGTTGCACCTGTTTAATGACCATTCTTGACCAAGTGCCACAAAATGCAATGAGGGGAATAATTTAATGATTCTGTGATCTGGTATCACCTCCCCAACCCCACCACAAGCCCTAAACTGAGTATTCTGGGAAGTTTATCATCTGTTCTCCAGGCTCTATGTTTCCCACATTTCTCCACTCTGAAACTCTGCTCCCATGTCTTAACTTGCAACAAATCCCATTCCCCTTTGCCTCAATGCTTGCTGACCTATAAGGTCTCCCAGTCTAACCAATGTCTGGATTTTAAAGTTCTCATCTTTATTTGAAACTAGGGGAGGTGATGGCCGAGTGGTATTATCAGTGGACTGTTAATCCAGAGACACAGGTTTGAATCCTGTCATAGCAGATGATAGAATTTGAATTGAACAAAAGTCTGGAATTGAGTTTCATGGTGACCATAAAACCATTGTTGATTGTCAGGAAAAATCCATCTGGTTCACTAATATCCTTCAAGGAAGGAAATCTGCCATCCTTACCTGGTCTGGCCTACATGTGCCTCCTGACACACAGAGATGTGGTTGACGCTTAACTGCCCTCTGGGCAATTAGGGATGGGCAATAAATGCTGGGCATAGCCAGTGACACTCACATCCTGTGAATGAATAAAATAAATCCTGCCAGGGCCTCCAGCCTCACAATCCCCCAAAGCTATTTGTGCACCTTGAATTCCCTCCCTTGTCCACCTCTGGAATTTTTCCCTAAAACTCTCCCTAAACCTTGCTACCTCGTTTTCCTTCTAAAAACATACTTCTTCAACCAAGGTTTACACCGTTTAATCTAACGGCCCCTTGCATTGCTCAGTGTCACAATTTGTTTTATAATGAGTCTGTGAAGAGCCTTGGGACATTTCATTATGTGAAAGATGATATATAAATGAAAGTTGTTGTTGAATAGTGACAGTGCAGAAATGAACAAAATCCCATAAGGCTCATAAACTGTTCATGCCAAATTAGGAACTGAAGGACGGGCTCACAAGTCTGAGCAAACATTCCCTGTCTGTCCAAACACAGGAAAAGGTGCGGCTTCAGATGATTACCAGGATATTCCAGCATGAATCACCGACATAAGGCAGGCTACAGTAATGGGTGACTCTATAATACGTGATCAGAGACTGGGAAGCGGGTCATTTTTCCAGCTCCACGGAAGCATTTCTGTCCGTTTGTGAGCTGGGAGCTTACAACTCGCAACACGGACTTTCCCTGAAATCCACAATGACGCTTGACCTTCTGTTTCCTCTTAACACAACAGCTACAGACATTGGCTTAATACTCAATGATTCCTTTCGAGGTGTTTTCGAAATAACTAGAACATAGATTTTTTAAAGTTGCCCCGAACTTCCCCAAAATTTTACTTAAAAATAACTACCAATTCTGGGAACTTGAAGGCAGACAATTAGAATCAGCCAGGAATTTTAAGTAATGCGCTTAATAACAGTAATGTACAACACTGTTGGAATGCATTAGTACCAGAAGTTCTGTAACACTTGGCTGTCTCGGGTAAGACGCTGCAAACAAACAGAGATAGTAATTGGCTCTGTACAGGGGATATAATAACTTTATTTGGAAATACCGGACCAGATTTGCTCAAGTCAAACCTGGGACACAGTGCAACATCATGGGAAGGTGGGGGACACTGTGATGATTGACATGTTGGACATCCAATGGTAGGAGTCTTGGGGAGGGGCAGTTGAAGGATGTGTCCAACTGGAGTTGACAACTCATTGATGGTATGTAAAGACCATAAGACATAGGAGTGGAAGTAAGGCCATTCGGCCCATCGAGTCCACTCCACCATTTAATCATGGCTGATGGGCATTTCAACTCCACTTACCCGCACTCTCCCCGTAGCCCTTGATTCCTTGCGAGATCAAGAATTTATCAATCTCTGCCTTGAAGACATTCAACGTCCCGGCCTCCACTGCGCTCCGTGGCAATGAATTCCACAGGCCCACCACTCTCTGGCTGAAGAAATGTCTCCTCATTTCTGTTCTAAATTGACCCCCTCTTATTCTAAGGCTGTGCCCACGGGTCCTAGTATCCCCACCTAACGGAAACAACTTCCCAGCGTCCACCCTTAAAGTGACTTAGCAATGGGGATGAGAAAGGTGATGACAATTCTAGTGGTGGTGGCCAATTGTGCAATGTAATGTGATGTGAGGATAACATTTCACACAGAATCACACCCCTCTGCCGGATTTAGTTCGTATTTGACAAAAGGTGAAAACCAGAACATTTCAACTATTTGTAGGCATTTGCCAGAACACCAAGACATTGCCAAGTACAAAAACCTGGACTGTCCCAGTGAAACCAAGATGCCCAGTCAGTCACCCTAAACAGTACCAGTGTTCTGTGTAGATGTGTCGGGGAAGGGCGGGGGCATTCTCACGGTGTTACCAGGCCAGTAATCTAGCCTCAGTGGTTGGGGGTTTGATTCACTCAGCTGGCTGGCTGGCTGACTTAAAATGCAGAGTGACACCAACAGCATGGGTTCAATTCCCACACCCACTGAGATTACCATGCAGGACTCTGCTTCTCAACCTCCCTCCTTGCCTGAGGCGTGGTGACCCTCAGGTCAAACCGCCCCCAGTCATCTCTCTCTATGACTGAGCAGCCTTTATGGTGAGTCTGTGGTGACTTTGCCTAATCTACCTAGGTCCCAGCCTCATGCCATTTGGGAAAACAGATTAAAATGTCACTGCAGTAGCTGTGGAATTTAAGGTTTAATTAACAAAATCTGGAATTGGAAGCTAATGGCAACTACAATATTGATGATTGTAAAAGTGTGTCTTATCTGCCACCCTTACCTGGGTCTGGCCTACGTGTGACTACAGACCCACAGCCACGTGGTTGACTCTTAACTCCCCTCTGGACAATTAAAATGGACAATAAATGCTGGCATTGTCAGCAATGCCCTCATCCTGTGAATAAAGGGGAAAAAAGACTTTCAGTGCAAAAGCATCAGTATGACTTCTACTTGTACATTTTTGGTAAATGCAGTAACAGCTATGACAACTGACATTTAAATGGCAGCTTTAATATGATAAAAACATTCTCAGAAACTTCAAAGAAGTGATCACAAGACAAAGATTTAACACGATATCACACAATAGATTAAGATGTGACCAAAAGTTTGGTCAAGGCACCACTTAAAGGAAAGAATGGCTGTTTAACACAGAAAACATCCACTCAGTCAGTGCTCAGCATGTGGTGGAATAGCTGGCCTCAGTAAGGATGAGAGCAGAGGCATGTGGTAGAACTGTTTTAATTGGCCTCAACACATTTGGGGCAAGAGAGGGGTAAGATTCTTGCTACAAGCTCTTTTCTGCAGGTTGTTACTTATGATTCATGATGGAAGTGATAGGGACAGCCTCAGCAATGATTCCCTCCAGGGTGATAACTCTCAGTAATCTTCATGTTGTTACTGATGGATGGAGAATGCTCACCTGGGTAAAACACATGGGTACCATCTCCTGATGTTGACTTGTGTTGTGGGGTGTGCGAGGGACCTGGTGAAATTTGAATTGACTGAGGGGGAATAAATCTGGTTGAACCATCCTCTGTGTCAGCAAATGACCCTTTCCCTGGGTGGACAGTCTAAAGTGACCACATAGTGCCCGTGATCTCAATATTTCCAGTTTATGAAGGGTCCCATGACAGGCAAAGACTTCTTGATGTAAATGCTGGACTTTGATTCCTTTAAACACTTCCCTCTACATCAGCCTGAATTTCATTATTTACAAAAATATACTCAACCCCAACATGGCACTAAAATCTAATGGTTTCAGGTACATCATTCAGTTACAATTCAGGGTATATTTGAAAAAGTAATTCCCAACCCCCATTTCAGTTACTGTTTTGGAGTCTGTTGAATCTGAACATTTCCCACTTTTAATGGGATATTGATGGATGGCAGACAGTTAAAGAATAGTAAATGGGATAACTCGAGGACTTAGAGTTCTTGGCTGGAGGGTAGATAAACAGAACTGAACTTGTTTACTTTGGAGGGAAGAAGATTAAGCAGCGGCTTGATTTAATCTTTAAATTGATGCAAGTCCTGGTTAATCTAAATGCAGGGCTAACCATGGGATTGCAGAGTGAGATGTGAAAATAAACTCACTGAAATGTCGGGAGAAAGTGGAGAGCAGAAATGTTTCCTTCCTCAATGAGGATTTGCCCAGCCATAACCAGAAATGTGTCCAAATTTTTGATGAATTTTGTTGCAGGCCCAAATACTATATTGATAAAGATGGGCATAAATAATCAAACTATTTCCAACATACAATGATTCACATTCTGTTGGGTTTTGTGGAATACTAGGTGTTGTTTTAGCTTGGACTGTAACCTCAATATAAAACAAAAGGGCTACAGATGCTGGTTTCAAGTTATTTGGACCCAGCTGTTAACTGTGTCTCCCTCTATGAATGCTGAGACCTGCTGAGTTTGTCCATCAATTTCTGTTTATATTTTGGATTAATATAGTACATTTTTGTTTATCATCTTGGGATCGCAGGAGATTTCAGAATGCTGCCTTTGTGGATGGTTATTGTCCCTGCTTCTGGAAATAGAGAGTTAACTAATGTGACATCACCACAGTTTGCTACTTAGAGAGAGTTATGCCATTAGAGAGAGAGGGGGAGAACTGATGGTGAGTTTAACACAAAGGTCACCACACCTCAGGCAAAGGCAGAAACTTCATGGCGATCTCAAACAGTCCTGGAACTGAACTGATGCTGTTGGCATTGCTGTGTACCAGCTACCCAGCTGACTGAGCTGAAAGTACCTCAGGGGTAAACTGCACCAATGTTGTATAGAGAACACGCTCAGTGAGCCAGATGGACTTTGGTTCTGGGATCTGAGTTTTCCTGAACACAAATACTTCACCTACTTGTATTCTCATGAATATAACCCAGTAAACATCGTTGAGAATTTTCGGATCATGTCTAACACCTCTAAGGCATCAGTATGGAAAACTTCACCACAATTAACATGCTTCTTTAGCAGGCACATATTTTTTACCTCCAGATTCAATTGTTTCACATCCCATCTTTCACCCTACATAAACTAGCTTGTTAAAAACTCAGCTGTCCTGTCTCCTAATCGCACCAAGTCCCACCAACCCTGTGTTCGCTGACACACACAACCCCATGGTTTGGCAGCACCTCAGTTTTGAAATGTTTTCTATATTTACAGATCCCTCTTTGACCTCAGCCCTCACTCCCTATCTCTGTGACCCCCTCCAGACCCCAAACCTGTGCTCCTCCAGTTCTGCTTTTCTGTACACCCCGATTTTCATCATTCCACTGTCAGTGTCCAGACCTTCCAATAGCTGAAGCTCTGAGCTCCAGAATTCCCTCGCTAAAGTTTTTCACCTTTCCACTCCCTTCTCCTCCTCTAAAACTTCCACTTTAATCGAGCTTTTGAATAAGTATCTCTTTATGTGGCACACTGTTAACCTGTGGTTGATGATTGTTCCCAAAAAGTGCCTTGAGACATCCTACTATGTTAAGGCACAGTTTAAATGCAAAGTTGTTGTTGTAGCTTCCCTGCCTACCTGTGAATAGACTGAAAATCTCCTGCTAAAGGGTCAGTGTGGACTCAATGGGCTGAGTGGCCTACTTCCAAACTGTAGGGATTCTATGATGATGTTTTCTAATCAACCTGCTGAGAGATGGTATCACACAGCTCTGGAGCAGGTGAGGCTTGAACCTGGGCCTCCTGACTCAGAGACACAATCACTGCCCCACAAGATCCCTTGAAAACCTTCCACTGCACTTTTGTTTTAAAACTGTTTCACCTGCACAGGCATGTTTCTCGTCATGGACAGTGATTCCTTATCAGCTGGGATGGGAAATCAAATGAGGTTAACATAATTGTAAGATAGAACAAAACGTTCTGCTTTGGACAACAATCAGAAGTGAAAATCTGAATAGTTTCTCTGCATACCTGGCCCAGGAATTTGAAAGGTAATTATTGTGGCCAGATAGGGGCTGGGTTTAATTAACAAAGGATTGAACAGGGGTCGGAATTAACTCCAGGATTCTCCAAATCTGAAAACATTTAGGCTCCATTCTCTGCATTCCCAGCAACCAAAAGAGAGAGTTATCTAAACCAGATGAATGTCAATTCTGTCCATACAGAGCAGGAACTGATTTGTACTCACCCATATGTTAGAATATTTCAATCCACTAAAATCCTTTTATAATCTGATTTCGAGCTCCTTATTTGAGACTAGTTGTCTGTTCAGTTAAACAAATAAAAAGAAGGATTTCATAATCTCCTTTACTGTAATTACTGTCTGCTGAGATTGTTATGGCCCTAAATATAATTAAAAGGTGCATCATTTTGATCCTTTTTGTTCACACGTTCTTCTCCAGCAATGGGCGGTGATACTGGATCACCGACACAGACACAATGCTTGAAGGCGATGTGTGTATCTGGGGAGACAATGACCTAGTGGTATCATTGCTGGACTGTTAATCCAGAGACCCAGACAATTACCAGGGTTCGAATCCCACCATAGCAGACGGTGGAATTTGAATCCAATAAATATCTGGAATTAAGAGTCTAATGATGACCATGAATCCATTGTCAATTGTTGGAAAACCCATGTGGTTCACTTATGCCCTTTCAGGAAGGAAACTGCTATCCTTACCTGGTCTGGCCTACATGTGACTCCAGACCCACAGCAATGTGGTTGAATCTGAACTGCCCTCTGGGCAATGAGGGATGGGCAATAAATGCTGCCTGGCCAGCAACACCCTCATGTTAATGAGGAAAGAAAATGAAGCATAGTATAAAGCTTGAACTTTGTGCAGCTAGATAGAACTCGTGAATTTGTTCCATTTACAATGGAACTCCTCACCTGGCCTTTTGCTGCAGAACTGATTATATTCTTCACTGCTTCAAAGGCCCTTTTGAATGCAGCTAATGACGTTTCAAAGTTTATTTTCATCCTCATGAATCCCCAGGACTCTGACACATTTTTACTCAATCCCTAACCCCAGCAAATGATTATAAAAGAAAAGCATCAGCTAATTCTTTACACACTTCCAATAATCAATTAAAAGACGAACAGAAATTGTATTCCTGCTGCGTTTGTCCAGCTCCATACTGGATTGAGCAAAAATTATTGCCGTGCTCCAATAATCTCCCTCGACCACACTCGCGGGCTCTACATTCCAATTTAACAGAAGTTGGTTCAAAGACAACTGCTGTTTTAAAACTGAACATCGCAGGGCACTCTTTCCTAACGAAGGGTCCTCTTGTGCCCAATACAGCACTTTGATATTCCAGTGGAAACAATGCCCCGTCCCCAGTGGGCCTGACGTTCCAATCCAGTCCCAGGTCCTGACAACATCTGAAATGTACACACACAAGCGCACACATACAGACACAGACACGTAAACACATACGCATGTATGTGCGCACACGCATGCAGACACAGACACACACACGTACACGCACACACGCATGTGCACGCACGTGCACACACAAGCACACATGCACACGCACACACACACATGCACACCTGACTGAAGGGTGTCTTCCTTTACTTGACTGAAGACTAATTTACAGAATACTGAGACACCTGGATAGGGTGGATGTGGAAAAGAGACTCCCACTAGAAGGAGAGACGAGGACCTGACTGCACAGCCTCAGAGTGAAGGGTCAACCCTTTAGAAATGAGATGTGGTGGAATTTCTTCAGCCAGAAGATGGTGAATCTTTGGAACTCATTGCCACAGAGGGCTGTGGGGCCAAATCATTGAGTGTATTTAAGACAGAGATAGATAGACTCTTGATTGGTAAGAGGATCAAGGGTGATATGGGTGAAGGTAGGAGAATTGCATTGAGAAACATATCAGCCACAATCGAATGGTGAATCAGACTCACTTGGCTGAATGGCCTGATTTTGCTCCTGTACGTTATGGTGTATGATTTATTCCCATTTGCTTAAAGCAAATGCAGCTTGTTTACCACCTACACTGCTAGAACAAGGTGCAGTTATGAGACTGACATTGTGCTTTGCTGTACAGAGACATGTCCATCCACCCTTGTCTGAACACTAATGACCACCAAGACAAACTGCCAACACAAAAAGACAAGACAACAATTAAGAATTGTGAGCCTGTTAGCTCAGGCTGAGGGTGTAAAGCACAAAAAGGTCACACAAGGAAAGGGAATACAAACCAGCAATGGCAGGGATGCCAAAGTGAGTACAATGTGAGTGAGTGCTGAGAGAGTGCATGAGCAGCCCTGAGGTACAGCCCAGTCCAATTCATGAGCTGGGTTACTGTTCCCATACACAACTGTCCTGGCATCAACATTCAAATAAAAAGCAATAATGAAGTGTGGCACCATACTGCAAGGGGTTCAGAGATGTGCCACGATGGCGTAGTGAGGCTGGTACATGTTGGATGCCAAACTCCATGGATGAGGGAGTGTAGATGGGCATTGCCCATGGAGGTGCATTGAGATGTTGGTGCCAGGTATCCAAGGTGGAGGTCTGATGGAGTAAGAGACGAGCTGGTCTCCAGGTCTGACTTTCATTACGGGAATTCTTGGCACCTAGTTTCTGGGTGGCAGATGGTAGAAAGGGGGAGTGCATATAAAAGAGGTGAGATTCAGTAATAATGGGGCTGTTAATGGTTGAGGATTTGTACGAATAGTCCTATCCCTAGCAAGAATCTCATCTCAACTCCAACACTCAGTTCGAAAATGGGACTTTAGCTCTCAATGCCCAGAAGCTCCTTGCTGGATAGCTCACCCAATTTTGTCAAATTTCTCACCATGGTCCACATTGTTCAGAGACTGGGAAGATTCTGCCCCATCTCCTTCTGAACTCACAAAACATGAAATATAAATTAAAAATAAAATTATACATTATTCCTAACAGTAACAATCTCCAAAACACACGTCTATTAGTGCCTACGTCTTGTAGTGCATTAAGTGTCACAAAATAAAAAAAACACAGTAGGGATGAAACTGGTGTTCAAATCAATGCAAGCAAAGTTAAGTAGCTGTTTCTTTATTGTGTGCCTTGCACAACCATCAAAGATTCATTTCACTCAGAATGAAAACTGAATATAAAAAATGTGTAGGGAGTTTTAATTCAGAAATCCTGACCTTTGTAAAGTGAGGCTTTATATTTGTATATATCTTAATAAATATATGCGTTACATTATATTTTTTACAAATCAAATGGAAAATTTGATCTCACTCATTGCGGCCAATGTTGTCCTAGTTTTGGAAAGTCACTAGTCCTTTTCCAAAATCTGAAAGGAGCAGTGGGTTTCTTAATGGGTTCCTTCACATAATTACAATTTTCTTTGAAGTGACCCATTTCCTAACTACAAGGTCAACGTTATATTTTACTTCACAGTAAAATGCTCCAGTGAAGCCTATTTTAGAGTAGTCCAGTAATTGTTGCAGAAACATATTGACAGAAACCTTATTGCAAACCAAACTCATAAAACACTCAACTATTCACGCGAAGTACTTTTGCTGAAATGACAGAGTGTGCAGTGATGCATAACTTTATAATTTATGTAAACATTTCATGATAATACAATTTCAAGTTTCACAATGAATTGGGCACATTGAAGAAGACGGTGTTTGTTAGTCTTCACGTCCAGGTCACAATCACTTCTCAGAACAAGTTCAGCAAAGAGCTGAAAAGAGCCCTCAATGATACTGTTGTCCCAAACCCTCTCCTGAGTTGAGTGACACTCTACCAGTCAGATAGTTCCAGATTTGATCCTCTGTCTGTGTGACAATGGCAACCAAGGAGCTAACAATTAGATTTGGGACAAGTTAAACAAGGAAAGATGCAGCTCCAACACTTATTCTGAAGCCCTTGCTGCTGAGTGTTGAGTTTGGATGAGGCAGTATTAGATCAAGCTGCAGTGTTTCAACAGGGATCTTGCTGATCTCTGATAAGTGGACCATTAATATTCATGACTGGATTGTCCTTTATTTTTCTACCGTAATGGTGACAGATAGGTGAGAGCTTTGAGAATTAAACTTAGAGATCTATTACAAACACACAAATTAGGAGCAGGAGTATCAGAGATAAAAGGTACTGCAGATGCTGGAGAATCCGAGATAACAAGCATGGGGCTGGATGAACACAGCAGGTCAAGCAGCATCATAGGAGCAGGAAAACTTGACGTTTCGGGCCTAAACCCTTCATGATGAAGGGTT
>JAHRHZ010000004.1:1646054-1723966 GCA_024137785.1 Ginglymostoma cirratum
ATGAAGGGTTTAGGCCCGAAACGTCAAGTTTTCCTGCTCCTATGATGCTGCTTGACCTGCTGTGTTCATCCAGCCCCATGCTTGTTAATTAGGAGCAGGAGTAGGGTTTTCATTTAATAAGGGCATGGCTGATCTGATTGTGCTAACATCTCCACGTTCCTATCTCAACTCCTTTAGCTCTCAATATCCCTGTTCCATTCTCTCCCTGGCCCAGTTAGAGGGACAACTGGCCACAGGTCACTGCCTACCTACTGCAGATTGACAACGGCCTAATTGACTTCTTGGTCATGGCTCATAACACCAGAATTCAGAACTGCCCTGAAGCAACAATAGAAAGGACGTGTCACTCAACAGAAGACCAAAGAACTTAAGATGTTGGAAATCAGAAACAAAAAACAGAAATTGCTGGAGGAAACTCAGCAGGTCTAGCAGCACCTGTGTTGAGGGAAACAGAGTAAACATCTCAGATTCAGTGACCTTCCCTCAACTGATGATGTTTTATGATCACCATTACTGATGCAATCTGTATATTCCATACGTGTTACTTTAAATTTAAACGTCATCAACTGCTATGGCAGGATTTGAACCCATGGTGCCAGTGCACTGAGCTGGACTTCTTGACTATTTAGCCCAATGATATTTTCACCATGTCACCATCAAGTCTACACATTGTCCAATTTTGAAAAGGTCTGTACAGATCAATGTCCTTCGTTATGTATGACCTCATTAGGGTTTGTTGTGTCTTGAATGCAATGAAATTCCCCAAGAAAGGGGGAGGTGATGGCCTAGTGGTATTATCACAGGACTGTTAATCCAGAGACCCATGTGGTGTTCTAGGGACTATGGTTCAAATCTTGGGTGGCACGGTGACCCAGTGGTTAGCACTGCTGCCTCGCAGCACCAGTAACCCAGGTTCAATCCCACTCTCAGGCGACTGTCTGTGTGGAGTTTGCACGTTCTCCCTGTGTCTGTGTGGATTTCCTCCGGGTGCTCTGGTTTCCTCCCACAGTCCAAAGATAGGCAGGTTAGGTGGATTGGCCATGCTAAATTGCCCACAGTGTTCAGAGAGGTGTAGATTAGGTGCATTATAGGGAGATAGGTCTGAGTGGGATGCTCTGAGGGTCAGTATGGACTTGTTGAGCCAAAGGTCCTGTTTCCATACTGTAGGGATTCTATGAAACTCACTTTAAAAACATTTCTACAACTTAGTGAAGTATTCCTGAAGATGCAAAAGAAAACATTTTGTTGGTCCATAATTTTTTGATGAACTGATGTAAAAGCAAAGTAAATTTGATTGGACCCGTTGACTTCCCAAAACAAAGAAGAGACCAATAGCAGCTAAGCATTGCTTTCAGCTAGAACAGAGATCCAAACATGTCACTGGCTCAAAGCAGCCCCTGACTCCTAACTCAGTCTGACATTGACATGGATTCATTTTTAATATAATCATTATTTTTGGAATTTCAGGTCAAACTCTAAATAAAATGAATCCATTTACAGTTTCCGACAAGCTGAAAACCAGTTGGGGGAAGACTGAATTCAAAAGAATTTTCTCATCCCAAATGTAACTTTTAGGATTAGGTCCAGTTTTGGGAAACAGACGTTAGCCTCATTTGGCCAAAGTATTGTGGGAATGGAGATCAGCATCTTTCTCAAAACAGTTGTCCCTGATGGCACTGTCAACAATAACCAACAAAACTGCATGAACGAGCGTAGTAAAGGTCAGTGTTATATATAACAGTGGTTTCCAATGTGCTAACATTGCATTTGAATAGTGGAAACACTTCAAACTAAAACAATTGTGCGGCCTCCCAGAGCAACGAGTGGTCCACTGAACGTACTCCAGGCTCAGTAGACGGATGCTGGAACTGTTTCTAGGCTACCCCACTAGTTTGGGAACGTGGTTGGTTGGGGGCAGGGTGGAATTAGTCCCAATCCTCAAATTTTACACAGAAGGCCTTCTAATTGGCTGGAAGGCAGGTTGGGCAGTCAATTAGCAACTGCAGGTGTAGGAATAGAGTTGAGAGTCAGTGAGTAGAGGTCTGACAGGCTGGAGCTACAGTGATAAGATGGGAGGGAGCAGGCAGGCACTAGGACCACCATGTCCCCTCCCTTCACTAATGTCGACCTGGAGGTCCACCTTTTTTTAAATTCATTCATTGGATGAGAGCGTTGCTGGCCAGGTCAGTATTTATTGCCCATCCCTAATGGGATTTAGAGGGCAGTTAAGAGTCAACCATATTGCTGTGGGTCCAGAGTCACCTGTAGGCCAGACCATGTGAGGATGGCAGTTTCCTTCGCTAAAGAACATTAGTGAAGCAGATGGGTTTTTTCAATAATTAACAATAGATTTGAGGCCATTGTTAAACCCTTAACTCCAGATAATTATCAAATTCAAATTCCACCATCTGCAATTGCAGGATTCAAACCTGGGTCCCCTGAACATCACCTGGCCCTCTGGATTCACCGTCCAGAGATAATATCATTAGGCCATCACCTCCCATGTTGTGTTTACTATACTTTGATGCATGTCTTTGTTACCCATCTGTAATTACCCTTGAACTGAGTGTCTTGCTCAACCATTTTTGAGGGCAGGGAAGATCCAACTGATGCAAGACTGTCTCCTCAATAGAAGTGTTCTCGCAGGCAGCACAGTGCAAGTTCCTCCCAATGTCATTGTCCTGGGTTGGGAGAGCTCAGCTGAAACAAACCTGATCAGATGATCCCTGACCACTAGACCATAAGAAATAGGAACCGGAATAGGCTGTTTGGCCCTTCGAGCCTGCTCCACAATTCACTCGGATCATGGCTGATCCGACATTCCTCATGACCATTTTCCCCCTAACCCTTGATTCCGAACCTGTTCAAGATTCTATCTCTCTCAGCCTTAAATATACACAAGGACTCTGCCCTCACAGCTCTCTGTGGCAAGGAGTTCCAAAGATTCATAACCCTCTGAGAGATGAAATTCCTCCTCATCTCAGTCTTAAATTGGCATTCCTTTATTCTGAGTTTGTGTTCTCTGGTCCTAGGCTCTCTCATGAGTAGAAACACCCTCTGTCAAGGCCCTTAAGAATCCAGTATGTTTCAATGAACTCACCTCTTATCCTTCTAAACACCAGCAAGTAGAGTCTGAACCTGTTTAGCCTTGACTCACAAGACAACCCTCCATACAGGGAATCATCCTAGTGAACTTTCATACTCACAGCATCTTGAAGACAACTTCCAAAACTACCCTGATTGTGGCCTCCTCCCTGTGCAGACCTGGCCTGTCCTGATGAATTGCACAGAGAACATGACCCACTGGGGTTTAGGAGAATGAGAGGTGGTTGGCTTGAAACATGGAAGATCCCAAAGGGGACCTGACAGGGTGTGTGCTGACAGAGTGTTTCTGCTACAGTGTGAACACTGTTGAAAACTCAGGGTTCATCCATTTAAGACTGCAAATAAAAGAAGTATTTTCTCTCGGAGGGGAGTCTGTCTTTGAGACACTTCCCCAGAAAGCAGTTGCGTGGCATTGAATATATTTAAGGCTGAGTTGTACAGATAGTTGACTGACAAGGAATACGAGGCTTACAGGAAGAAGGCAGGAATGTGGAGTAGAGGCAGCAATCAGAACAGGATTGATTTTATCGACTACAGGAGCAGGCTTGAGGGGCCAAATGGCCTACTCTTGCTCCTATTTCTCGTGTTTTTGTAACAAAAAACTGGCATGTCAGCTGGTGGCACTATTGTCAGAGCCGGTCACCTCCATTCCTCACCCGAGGCCAACTTAGAAATCCTGTCGCAGGGCATTAGGGAGGTTTCAGAGAATTTGCAGTGATTGTGATGTGGCTTCACTTTTCCCAGAAACAGGTATATATCTGTGAAACAAATTGCCTAAACATATTCCCCTTAGAGTGCAAAATGAGAAGAAATTTGTGAGGAAATTCAAACAATAATCCTAAAAAGGTACTGAGGGATCCAATAGATTTTAAGCTAAATCAAAGACTGTTGTGTGACGAAGATCAAGCTGCAGGAGGGAATTGTGTAAAGGACAAACCAAATGGGTATGGAACTGGCCCACATGATGATGTGGTGAGATGACTTGAGAAAACATCATGTTACATAGCGAGAGGGCTAGACTAACTGAGCAAACAGCCAGGCTACCCGAGGAGAGATCAGAGTTACAAGGCGGACAGGTTCAGCACTGTGAAGACTAAGTTGAGAACAGATGGAATAAATTATCAGGAGTTATTTGGATGAGGATTCTCATCATCATTACTGGTAGAAGAACACTCCCAGAGTAGCAGTAAATGGGCTGGAATAACGAAGAGCCTATAAGCTGCAAAGCAAGTGCTGAGTGTGAAAATGAAGCAAGAAAAACTCAACAGAAAGCTCAGGGGCTACGTGACACATGATGTGTAATGCCATTACAGCAAAGGCAACCATCACAAGCAATCAAATCACAGAGGCACACTGTGGAAGATTAAAGTGCTGCTTTACAGGCCGTCAGCGTTCAGGAATTTATTAACCCTTATCTAAACACAAAAGGGCCTGAATTAATCATTGAGATTTTCAAGGCTAAAAACAGATCACCCCATTGTCTTTGCTCAAGTAGATCATAGTGTCATTAATTAGTTGTTGTCTTAAACATTTGTCATTGAATTGTTATAGTCTAATCCAAGTTTTTAGATGGACTTACTGTACCAATTCCCAAGTACTGCCCCTCCATCTTAAACATACCTGAAAAACAGTCCAACCGCTTCTTTGTCTGGGTAATATTGAGGCACAGTATATTTAAACTTTGCCAGTGTGAAACAAGGAGGAATGGGAATTGCTGCTCTGTGCTCCAGGATGTCAGTAATGGTCAGCAATCATTGCCTGCTGCTGCCCACTGTACCCTCAAACCTAATGCTGACCTCCACCTCCACTTTACTGCTTCTCCCAGCTCCCCATTGGTGAAGCAGTCAGTACAAGTTGACGTTCCTCAGCTCAGCAAGTTATCTCTGGATTCCCGCTTGACATTGTAACTTACTGCATCAGCCGACGAGCTCTACCTCAGTGTCGTCATAATTTACAGTCACACCATCCCAGCACAATGAGAATTCTGTACCCAAAACAGGCCAACACCTAAACCTCAGCGCAAAGCGATTTCAAAAACTTTCCAGTTAAATTCATTCCTCATTCGATCATTGCAGTGCAGGCATCAGTCTCTGAGAGCATTTCCTCGCTGCTTCAGTCGCATTGGGACAAAGAGGGATGTTTCAAATTTATTTACCCGACAATATGGAAAATTGCCCAAGTATGTCCTGTGCACAGAAAGCAGGACAAATCCAACCCGGCCAATTACTGCCCCATCAGTCTCCTCTCGACCATCAGTAAAGTGAAGGAAGGTGTCAGTAACAGTGCTATCAAGCAGCACCTGCTCAGCAATAACCTGCTCAGTGACGCCCAGTTTGGGTTCCGCCAGGGCCACTCAGCTCCTGACCTCATTACAGCCTTGGTTCAAACATGAACAAAAGAGCTGAATTCCACAGGTGAGGTGAGAGTGACAGCCCATGACATCAAGGCCACATTCAACTGAGTGTGGCATCAAGGAGCCCTAACAAAAATGGAATCAATAGGTATCAGGGGACAAACGTTCCAGTGGTTGGAATCATACCTGACACATAGGAAGATGGTCGTGGCTGTGACAGGCCAATCATTTCAGCTCCAGGACATCTCTGCAGGAGTTCCTCAGGGTAGTGTCCTCAGCCCAACCATCTTCAGCTGCTTCATCAATGACCTTCCCTCCATCATAAGGTTAGAAGTGGGGCTGTTCGCCAATGATTGCACAATGTTCAGCACCATTCATGACTCCTCAGATACTGAAGCAGTCCATGTTCACACGCAACAAGATCTGGACAATATCCAGGCTTGGGTTGACAAGTGGCAAGTAACATTCACGCCACACAAATGCCAGGCTATGACAACAAGCCTGGGGCTGGATGAACACAGCAGGTCAAGCAGCCTCATAGGAGCAGGAAAACTTGACGTTTCGGGCCTAGACCCTTCATCGGAAATGCCAGGCTATGACCATCACCAGTAAGAGAGAACATAACCATCTACCTTTTACATTCAATGCTTTTGCCATTTACTTAAATCCCCACAGGGGTTACCATTGACCAGAAACTGAACTGGATTTGCAAGTCAGAGGCTAGGAATACTGCAGTGACTAACTCACCTCCTGATTCACCAAAGCCTGTCCATCATCTACAATCCATAAGTGTGATGGAATACTCCCTACTTGCCTGGATGAATGCAGCTCCAACAACACCATCCAGGACAAAGCAGCCACTTGATTGGCACCACATTCACAAGCATCCCCTCCCACCACCACTGACACTCAGTAGCAGCAATGCGTACTATCTACAAGATGCACTGCAGAAATTCACCAAGACTCTTTAGATACTTTTTCTCAGGGTGGAAATGACTGTTACCAGGGGGCATAATTTTAAAGTGATTGGAGGAAGGTGTAGGGGAGATTCCTGCTCCTATGATGCTGCTTGACCTGCTGTGTTCATCCAGCCCCATGCTTGTTATGTCAGAGGTAGGTTCTTCACACAGAGAGTGGTGGGCATGTGGAACGCGCTGCCGGCGGTGGTGGTGGAGTCAGATACTTTAGCGACTTTTAAGCGACTCTTGGGTAGGCACATGGAGGATAGTAAAATGTAGGGTATGCTGGGTAGATTGATCTTAGTAGAATAATAGGTCGGCACAATATCGTGGGCCGAAGGGCCTGTACTGTGCTGTACTGTTCTATGTTCTATATTCTATGTTCTATGTACCCCCTTCCAAACCCATGACCTCTAACATTGAACATAGAACAGTATCGCACAGGTACAGGCCCTTTCGCCCATCATATATGTGCTGAGCATTAGGCTAATCCTATCCATCTGCATATGGTCTACATGCCTCTATTCACTCCCTGTTCAATATAAAAGTTGGCAAGTCACGTGTCATGTGTCATCTGTTCATGTGTCTGTCTAAAAACCGTTTAAATGTATCTGCTTCTACCACCTCCCCTGGCAATGCATTCCAACCACCTACTAATTTCTCTATTAGAAAAACTTACCTTGCATATCTCTTTAAACTTTCCACTCTCACCTTAAACCTTTGTTCCCTTCGTATTTTCCCTGGGAAGAACAGTTTGACTATACACCCTATCCATGCCTCTCGTAATTTTATACTTATACCAGGTCACCCCTCAACCTCCCATGTTCTAGCAAAAGCAATTTGGGGCAGCAGATACATGGGAACACCACCATCTTCCAGCTCCCCTCCAGGCCATTCATCATCCTGACATGGAAATATGTCGCTGTTCCATCGCTGTCACTGGGTCAAAATCCTGGAATTCCCTCCCTAAGGGCATTGTGGGTCGACTTATAGCACATGGACTGCAGCTCACCACCACCTTCTCAATGTCAGCCATGGCCAGGCAATAAATGCTGGTCCAGCCAGCCGTACTGACATTGTATGAGCAAACATAAAAATATTGCTGGACTAAAGATTATAATATTATTATAATATAATAACAAATAGAACATTTGCAAAAACCAGTGCTAGCAATCTTAGAGTGCTGCATTAAATTATCAGGTGTACATTTCAACATGTTTTCGTTTTTGGCTTTTTTTGTGAACTCAACATCAAGCAGTGAACATGTTGAGTCAAATTACTCGAGTCCATGCACTGCGACAACAGATTGCTCATGAGCTGACTTACAGTTATCTGGGTTTTTATCTGGTCAGAGTCAGTCCAATTGAATGCAAGTCATTTGCTAAGATGCAAGATTCTTTCTTAAATCAATGTTGACAAGGGCTGGGTTTGGCAAATGGTACAAATTTGCTCCGAGGAACATAAAGTTTACTGAGAGCCATAAAGGCTATGCAGTGTTTACTGAGTGAGGTTTGTATAGAATGTTCTGTCAGTGTAAATGATGGGTGTGAGAGAGTCCAGGAGAAAGGTGATTCTGCAGGAGGGGACACAACAGCAAAAATTATAGTTTCAAAGAATTTTGAAGACGTGCTTGGACTCAAAAAGTTAACTGTTTCTCTCTTCACAGATGCTGCCACACCTGCTGAGTTTCTCCAGCAATTACTATTTTTGACAAGTAAATTGCTGGATATATATGAAGATGTCCTGTTTTGTAAATTTGAACCCCTTGAAGGCCAATACAAATTATTGTTGTTATTAGGCTGGATTTAGAAACCTGCAAATTACTGCAGGCAATAATAGTAAATAATCCTTAACACATTACATGTCCTTCCCCTGTTCTGCTATTTTACACAGGCTCTAGCTGGTTTATGATAATTGGGGAACAATGCCAACAAACTTGCAGATTGAGAAATATACAAGAACATGTTAAATATCCAATCCCTCACTTTGTCAACAGTTCATTCTGAGACCCGCTGTGTCTACATTTTAATCATTATTCCAACAACCATTTGCTTGCTTGAACAGCCATCTTGGAGTTTGAATTTCAATAACTCAGACCTGGGTATAAATTAACTATTGGCCTGATCTGAGTTTGATCAGTCTTCAAATCAATTACATCTTCACATCAACTTCAAGCAATTCCCTCTTCTCATCAACAGCTCACTGCCTGAAGAATAGGTCATTATTTGTGAGCAGTTTTTGGCTCATTCTTTGGTTCCTTTCACTTTGATGCCTTGAGGGTAATATACATTTATTTCAATTAATAGTTCATTTCCACTTCAGCCTGGAGATAACATTTATTTATCAAAATATTAAATAGCACGAACTCCAGTTATAATCTATTCTCTACAAGTTTGAATAGAGTTTCTTTTAAACAAAAATTAAAGTTAATGAAGCTTGCATTCTGTTTTGCTGCAGCCTTGAGTGTTTCACATCAATAGTTTGAACATCAGCAGCTCAGAAATAAATGCAGTGCCCTGGTTTGTCACCCATGTCAGTTAAAGCACCTGCTAACCAAGGTGTGGCTCAGCTGAAGGGCCTGTCCTGTGCTGTACTGCTCTATGTTCTATAACACTGCCTGCTCTCTGGACAGTATGGTTTTGCCACAACACCAATACTGAGCTGTGTTTACAGACAGTAGGCAATACATAAGACCATAAGACATAGGAGCAGAAATTAGGCCATTCGGCCCATTGAGTCTGCTCTGCCATTCAATCATGGCTGATAAGTTCCTCAACCCCATTCTCTCACTTTCTCCCCGTAACCTTTGATCCCCTTGATAATCAAGAACCTATCTATCTCAGTCTTAAATGTAAACAAACGACCCGGCCTCCGCAGCATTCTGTGGCAGTGAATTCCATAGATTCACCACTCTCTGGCTAAAGAAGTTACTCCTTATCTCCACTCTAAAAGGTCTTCCCTTTACTCTAAGGCTGTGCCCTCGGGTCCTAGTCTCTCCTCCCAACAGAAACACCTTCCCACCATCCACTCTGTCCAGGCCATTCAGCATTCTGTAAGTTTCAATTAGATCCCCACTCATCCTCCTAAACTCCAACGAGTATAGTCCCAGAGTCGTCAAACATTCCTCATATGTTAGACTTCTCATTCCTGGGACCATTCTCGTGAACCTCCTCTGAACCTGCTCCAGGGCCAGTACATCCTTCCTGAGATATGGGTCCCAAAACTGCACACCATACTCCAAATGTGGCCTGACCAGAGCCTCAGTAGTACATCCCTGCTTTTATATTCAAGTCTTCTCAAAATAAATGCCAACATTGCATTTGCCTCCCTGATTACTGACTCAACCTGCAAGTTTACCTTGAGACAATCCCGGAATAGAACTCCCAAGTCTCTTTGCACTTGAGACTTCCAAATTTTCTCCCCATTTAGAAAATAGTCCATGCTTTTATTCTTCTTACCAAAGTGCATGACCTCACACTTTCCCACGTTGTACTCCATCTGCCACTCCTTCGCCCACTCCCCTAACCTGTCCAAATCCTTCTACAGCCTCGCCACCTCCTCAATACTACCTGTCCCTCCATCTTTGTATCGTCTACAAACTCAGCCTGAATGCCCACAGTTCCTTTATCTAGGTCATTGATGTACAAAGTGAAAAGTTGTGGTCCCGACACTGACCATTGTGGAACACCACTTGTCACCAGCTGCCATCCTGAGAAAGACCCTTTTATCCCCACTCTCTGCTTTCTGCCAGACAGCCAATCTTTTATCCACACTAGCACCTTGCCTCTAATACCATGGGCCCTTATCTTACTCAGCAGCTTCCTTTGCAGCACCTTGTCAAAGGCCTTCTTGAAGTCCAGGTAGATAACATCCATTGGCTCTCCTTGGTCTACACTGCTCGTTACTTCCTCAGAGAATTCTAACAGATTTGTCAGGCATGACCTCCCCTTGATGAAGCCAGGCTGATTTTGCCCTATTTTACCATGCAGTTGCAAATATTCAGAAATCTCATCCTTCACAATGAACTCCAAAATCTTACCCATGACCGAGGTTAGGCTAATCGGCCTGTAATTTTCCATCTTTTGCCTTACTCCCTTTTTCAACAGGGGTGTCATGCCAGTGATTTTCCAGTCCTCTGGGACCCTCCCTGACTCTAACGATTCCTGAAAGATCACCACTAACGCTTCCACTATCTGTTCAGCTATCTCCTTTAGAACTCTGGGATGTAGTCCATCTGGTCCAGGTAATTTATTTACCTTCAGGCCAATCAGTTTTACTAGCACCTTTTCCTTGGTGATGGCCACCTTACTCAGCTCTGCCCCCTGACTCTCTTGAATCTTTCTGACAGTTCTGTTTGAGAGAGAATGCTTCCTCATGTGGGGGCCAGTCAAAGTAGAGACCATTAATATGAGATCACCACCAAGATATCCAACAGAGAATTCCAAAGAAACATCTTTTCCCAGGGAGTACTGAGAATGCAGAACTCGTTCTTTCTGGGAGTGGTTACAGTGAATACTTGGAAATACACTTCAGAGAAAGCTAGAAAAGTAAATGAGGGGGAAGGCATACAGGGTTACAATGAATGATTTAGGGAATTCAAGTGGACCATAAATAGAAGCAAGGACTAATTGGCCAAACAGCCTGTGCCTGTTTCTCCTATCTCTGTATCCATATTGGAGATGTATCGAAGTTCTTTCAGTGCATTTTGCTGAATTCAAGGTCCGATCTGTCATTAGTGATTTGAAGCTTCTTGTGGCTACATTTTCAGTCAAAAACAGCTGGCAGCAGGCCAGAAGTAATTCCTCTGCCCACTTCCTGCTGTTTTTACAACTGAACACTTTTCAAGGAGTTATAATTCCTGGTGGCCAATCCCTCCTTCCAGGTGAGTCAGGAGCTTTGTGAATTAGTTTAAATCAGACTCAATTAACACAATCAAAGTTGATGGAAAAGCTCAGCAGGTCTGGCAGCATCTGTGAAGGAGAAAACAGAGTTAATGTTTCGGGTCCGGTGACCCTTCATCAGAACTCGGTTTTCTCCTTCACAGATGCTGCCAGACCTGCTGAGCTTTTCCAGCAACTTTGTTTTTGTTCCTGATTTATGGCGTCCGCAGTTCTTTTGGTTTTCAATTAACATAATTCCTGTCCTGACTCTATGTTTGTTTTAAATCCAGTCACCTAATTCACATCACTTCCTATTGTATCAACCAGCACTTAGCATCCTAGGTTGACAATTTCAGCCAACATCCAAAGAGATCTCGGGCAAATCCAATCAATAGCTTTTAGCAAAATTATTTTTTCAGCACCTTGCATCTTTTTGACTTTCAAAGATTTTAAAACAAGATGTCAAGCCTTTTTATGATTTCAGAATCTCATCAAATACTTCACGACCAGTTCAAGTCCTCTGAAGTCCAGGCACAGTCGTAACAGAGAGGCACCAGCGGCCTTCATCACACATGGTCCCACAAACAGTTGTGAGTTAAATAATCAGATAATCCGCTTCACTGATATTAGCTTCCAATTTTTGAGATAACTATTGGCCAGTGCTCCTTCTCAGTTCTTCCTGCTTCCAGACACCTTTCTGCAGTTCCATCATGTTCCCAGCTTTAGCTGCAAATGAATGCACCTAGTCATTAAGACACTAGCTCTTAAATAACTGCAACAAATAGTGATATTTCCCACTTCCAAACTGGTAAGTTATGAACAGTTAGGTCATGGATCCTTTACTGAACACACGTACAGTCCCCTCTACGCTACATTGTCAGCTCTGATGGACAGTCATCTAGACTCAAAACATTAGCTTTACATTAGGTTTACGAGGATGTTGCCTGGTATGGAAGGTGCTAGCTATGAAGAGAGGTTGAGTAGGTTAGGATTGTTTTCATTAGAAAAAAGGAGATTGAGGGGGGACCTGATTGAGGTCTTCAAAATCATGAAGGGTATAGACAGGGTTGATAGAGATAAGCTTTTTCCCAGGGTGAGGGATTCAATAACGAGGGGTCACGCGTTCAAGGTGAGAGGAGAAAAGTTTAAGGGGGATACACGCGGAAAGTACTTTACACAGAGGGTGGTAGGTGCCTGGAACGCGTTGCCAGCAGAGGTAGTAGAGGCAGGCACGGTAGATTCACTTAAGGTGCGTCTGGACAGATGCATGAGTAGGTGGGGAGCAGAGGGATACAGATCCTTAGGAATTGGGCGATAGGTTTAGACAGTGGATTTGGATCGGCACAGGCTTGGAGGGCCAAAGGGCCTGTTCCTGGGCTGTAAGTTTTCTTTGTTCTTTGTTCTAGCTTGCTCTCTCTCCCTGGATGCTGTCTGATCCACTGTGATCTCTAGCATTTGGTGTTTTCAATACAGATTCCAGGATCTGCAGTAATTTGCTCCTACATTTTATTTAATCAACTGCCATGTCTCTTTGATGTTGACTCTTTCACCACGTACACCATCGTCGTTTTCCATTTCACTGCTGTTGTTCGACAAGGTGTTTGCCAAAACTCACTTCCACAGACATGTTTCCTTCCTCAGCAACTACCAATGACTCAGACTTACTCCGCATGGATTTCAATTCAAGTTTCACCCTTTGTGTTTCGAATCCACCCAGGATTACAATATCTCCAGGACATACAGCGTTCCTCAGACCGCTATTCCAGCTGGTTCCTGTAATCCATGATCAACGCCATGCACCGATATGTGCACACTCAACTCCACTTTGCAGCAACATCAACTCAGCCTCTCTCGAAGCAGCGCCAGTCCCTTGTTTCACTTCAACCTTCACCTCATCTGTCGCCTCAGCAAAAGACTTTTTCTCTTTCTTACGGACATCAAGTCACACAAGCTCAAGCAATTTATGGATCCAACATCTGTCCTCAGACTGCCCCTTTCCAGCTCTCAGGTGCCATCTCTTTCTGTCCCTGTGAGACCATTCCCCCCAACCCCAGCCCTTCCTGTGTGTTCACCATACCTCCTGACCTTCCCCTTGCTGAAGTTACCATACTATCCCCAGCAAAGGACTCATTTTCATACACTTACGGCCCCACCTTAACGAATTTTGGGCTTGTCATGACATTGAACCATTTTTCTGCCCGCTCCGTCTCCATGCTTACTTCTTCGGGCAGGATTCCCAACCCCCAACACTTTGTTCCATTGATTCCTTCACCCATCTCTAGTATTCACCCTCCACTTGGACCCTTTCTTCTGGGGTCTTACCTGCCCTCAAATCTCTTCATTGAAAACTGCCAAAATGACATCAGCCTTCTCAATTTCTCTGCTCCTCTCACCCACTCTAACCTGTCCCCTTCTGAAATTGCTGCACTTCATCTCTTTGGTCCAACCCTAACTTTGTTATCAAGCTGGCTGATGAAGGTGGCACTGTTGGAGCTTGATGCACTGATCTTTACCTTGCAGAGGCTTAACACCAGCTCTCGGACTCTTCTTCCTACCGGCCCCTGGACCTTGACCTCACATCCCACATCTGGTTTCCCTTGTCCTCAGTTATCATCCCACCAGCCTTTGCATTCAAAGATCATTCTCCGCTATTTCAGATAACTCCAGCATAAAGCCACCGGTAAACACATCTTCCCCTCCCTCCCCCGTCTGCATTTCACAGGGATCATTCCCTCCAGGACACCCTAGTCCTTTCCACAACCACTAACACCACCCCACCTTCCCACAGCACCTTCCCATGTAAATGCAGAAGGTGCAACACTTGTCCCTTCACCTCCTCCCTGCTCACCATCCAAAGCCCTAAACAGTCTTTCCAGGTGAAGCAACGTTTCACCTGTACCTCCTCCAATCTTGTGTATTGTATTCGCTGCACCCAATGTGGCCCACCCTACACTGCAGAAACCAAACGCAGACTGGGTGACCGTTTTGTGGAACGCCTCCGGTCTGTGTGCCAGCATGATCCCAACCTTCCTGTAGCCGGTCATTTTAACACAGCATCCTGCTCCCATGCCCCTGTGTCTGTCCTCGGCATGCTGCAGCATTCCAGCAAATCACAGCGCAAACTGGAGGAACAACATCTCACCTTCAGACTAGGCACTTTACAGCCTATAGGACTTAATATTGAGTTCGACACTTTCAAATTGTGAACCATTTCTTCCCTTTATTTTAGCTTGATATCATGTCCTTTCCTACCCCCATCTCACTGTCTGTCCTTTCCAGTCTGGTAGGAGACAGACCACTGTTCTGCCATTCTCACATTAGAACATAGAATATAGAACATTACAACGCGGTACAGGCCCTTCGGCCCTCAATGTTGCGCCGACCTGTGAAACCAATCTGAAGCCTATCTGACCTACACTATTCCATTATCATCCATGTGTTTATCCAATGACCATTCCAATCACTTAATCTGAACTATTAACATCTTCCCCCCCACAGCAGTCTACACACACCACTACCACCACCCCTGCTCCCCTCAAACTATAGCATAAATTCTGCCCCCACCACACTTCATATCAGGTCTGATGAAGAGTCATCTAGACTCGAAACATTAGCTCGCTCTCTCTCCACGGATGATGTCTGACCTGCTGTGATCTCCAGCATTTGTTGTTTTCTCTCCAGTAACGTTCTGGACACCTGTTGCTGACTGTTTCTTTTACTTACGGTCTACATGGTATTGCAGGTGTTTCCTGTTTCGAAATTAGACCTCATGCCTTTCCTGTGTTAATTGTTATTTGGATATTAGCTTGCTGAAAGAATATCTTATCCTGATTCGCTGAAGTGGCCTCTTATGTCAGTCAACAGTTGGATTCAAAGCCAAAAGAACTGCGGATGCGGTAAATCAGGAACAAAAACAGAAGTTGCTGGAAATGCTCAGCAGGCCTGGCAGCATCTGTGAAGAAAAATCAGAGTTAACGTTTCAGGTTCAGTAACACTTCTTGACCCAACGCTCCAGACCTAGCAACTTCTGTTTTTGTTCCTGAGTTGGATTCAAAGTCAAGTTCATTCTTTACTGCTGCGCTGACCTATCCCAGCGGTCCCCCACTTTGGGCTTCTTGTACCACCCCAGTTTTAATTGTTCAACCATTGGAGGCCATGCTTTCAATGGCCAAGTTCCCAAGTCTGGATTACTTCCTGGAGTCTCTCTGCCTCTCTACTTCACTTCCCACTTTTAAGACACTTAAAACCTGACCATTTGCCTAAGATTTTGGTCAATAGCTCCTTGAGTGACTCTGCGTGAAATTCTATTTGACAACAAACCTGTGAGACACTTTTTGGATGTTTTCCTGTATTGAAGAGCCATACAAAAGCAGATTGTTGTTATTGGCCCCTTATGTTTGCAGTGCTGACCTGTTATTTTGTGTTTCCCTACTTCAATGTGGTGATAGAAGATAAGAGCAGGAGTAGGCCCCCTCAGGTCTGCTCCTTCATTTAATATAATCATGGCTGCTCATTAAGGTGAATATCCTAATCCCACCCTCCCCCAATATCCCTCAGTCCCTTTAGCCATACGAGCCAAACCCTTGTCCTTCCTGAATACAATTTTTTTAACAAATTTCAAGATTTCAATTCAGCACAAACCATTGCAAATTTTAAACATTCACAGACATTTTGACCAGGAGATTTTGAATGTTTTTACAACTACAATAAATAAATTTAATCAGTTTTGTTTATTAACCAATAAAAACGAACTTTTGTCTCAGTCAACAGACCCTGGCTTTGTTCTCCTGCCATTCAGCCAGGTGCTTCCCTCAAACAGCTAAACCCCGCTGTCTCCATTTCCTCTCTGCACCTTTCCCTTGTCTTCCTATATTTTCAATTTCAGTTCTGTAGTGAGGTATATGTCGGAAACATTAGCACATTATTCAAATCACAGGTTCTGACCGACCTGTCTATTCTCAGCATTTTCTGTTTTTATTTTGCGTTTCCAGCGCTCATAGTTGCGTTCCTGTTGTTGCAATAGATTGAAACATGCACTAGGTCAGTCACAACTCAATCTCTAAGTCAGAAACATGTAGCCTCCCAGATAGCTGGAAGAGAAAAAAAAAGCACAT
Source organism: Ginglymostoma cirratum (assembly GCA_024137785.1). Classification (NCBI taxonomy): domain Eukaryota; kingdom Metazoa; phylum Chordata; class Chondrichthyes; order Orectolobiformes; family Ginglymostomatidae; genus Ginglymostoma; species Ginglymostoma cirratum. The sequence goes on from JAHRHZ010000004.1 coordinate 1,662,466, forward strand.
GCATTTATATAGCGCCTTTCAGAAACCTCTAAATATTTAAAACTGTCTTCCAGCCAATTAAATGCTTCTGAAGTGTAGTCACTGACATAATGTAGGGAAAACAGCAACCAATTTGTGCACAGCAAACTCCCATAAACAGCATGCCTTAAAGACCAGCTAATCAGTTTTAAATAAAAACAAAAACTGCTGGAAAATTGTTGTGTCTGTGAAACATTAACTCTGCCTTTTTTTTCCACAGATACTGCCAGATCTGCTGAGCTTTCCCATCAATTTTGTTTTTGTTTCTTACTTCCAGTATCTGTGGTTCTTTGTTCCTTTTTAAAACGTCTGTTTTAGCCATGTTGATGGAGGGATGTTTCGCCAGGCAGAAGCCCTCCCTAATCTTCTTTGAAATAGGGTCATGTGGCATCTTAACGTCCGCCTGAGAGGGTAGACAGGGCCGAAGAGTTCTCTCTTGAGTTCCTGACCAATAGTTATCCCTCAAACAATAAAATAGATTATCACTTATCTCATTGTTTGTGAGAGCTGCTGTGGACTGTACATTGCATTAAAGCACTGACGAGACTTCAAAAGTACTTTGTTGGTTGTAAAGAACTTTGGGGCATCTTGTGCATGAAAGGAAGACGCATGTTCTTTTGTCATTGCTGTGCTCAAGCTGCTAGGCCCAATGAAGCCTTCCCACAAGACATCTCTTAGTTGGTTTAAAAGGCCAGGCAAAGCAGATGCCTTAGCCAGTTGAGTAATTTACCACAATAATATACATCGGAAAATGCTTTGAAGAGTTAACATTTCTGTTTAATATCCTGTTTGTACAGATTAGCAGAAAAAATTGCTTTGTGAATAGAAACAGAGAATAAAAGCAGGAATAGGCCATTCAGCCCTTTGAACTGTTCCACGATTCATGATGATCGTGGCTGACCATCCAAGTCAGACCCTGTTCCTGCTTTCTCCCCACACCCTTTGATCCCTGTAGCCCTAGGAACTATATCTGGCTCCTTTTTGAAAACATGCAGTGTTTTGACCTCAACCGCTTTCTGTGGCAGAGAATTCCACAGGCTCCCCACTCTCTGGGTGAGGAAAGGAGTTACAATATCTTGTAAATTGTGAGCTCCTGCTAGCTAGCCATGCACCATGAAGTGAAGGGGTGCGACTAAGGAAATATATTTTCTACTTGTCACATACTTTGTGCATGTTCTAATCCCATTACAGTATTTCAGAGAGCATTTATCTTGAATTAGTTTTAATGCATGAAAAATCTTAAAACAAATAAGAAATCTTTAGCAGGGTTTGTCAATGTGATATTTTCCTCACCAGAGAATAAGAAAAAGCCCTCAGTGGCCAATCGTCTTGTTGAATTGTAGTAATACAGGCGTGCACCAGGGCCATGTGAGGGTGAAGACAGCAGTAGATCTCAGTGTCTCTGAATCCTCAAAAGATTACAAGCATCTCTGGAGGGGTCCGGGATGTCCTGAGGAAAGTGGCAGAGACCAACACTGGGTCAAAATCCTAGAACTCCTTCCCTAACATCATTGTGGGCCTACCTACATCACATAAATTGCAGCAGTTCAAGAAGACAGCAATTGAACTGGAAAGACTGCAAAAAAGGATGCTAACTGGACTGGAAGGTTTGAGTTAATTGGAGACGTTGGATAATTTGGGACATTTTTCCCCTGGAGTGTAGGAGACTGAGGGGTGATCTTATACAGGTCTATAAAATCATGACAGGCATAGATAAAGTAGACAGCCATCAACATTTCCCCAAGGAAGGGGAGTCTAAAAGTAGACAGCATAGGTTTAAGGTGAGAGGGGAGAAGTACAAAAGGGTCTGTGGGGCAATTTTTTCACTCAGAGGGTGGTGAATGTTTGGATTGGGCTGCCGGAGGAAGTGGTGGAGGCGAATACAGTTTTATCATTTAAGAAACATTTCGACAGATACATGGATGGGATAGGTATGGAGATACGTGCACCAAACTCAGGCAAATGGGACTAAATTGTGAAAATTGTTTAAATTGTGAAAACTGGCCACCACGGGCAATTTGGGCTGAAGGGCCTGTTTCCATGCTATATACCTCTATGACTCTATGACCATATTCAATGATTCATCATCACCTTTTCAAGGTCAGCTAGGGATGGGCAATAAATGATGGCGCGGCACTCCTACCTCCTGTGAATAAATAATTAAAAACATGAAAACCAAATCAATTTTTTGTGACTTTGAACAGTGTTTGTGAAGACTGGTGGATTTTGGGTCATGTTGAAACCCATCAGAATGAGACAAGAGCGTTTATTTGCATTTCTGTGGGCTCACTGTTGATTTGGATGTATCACCTTATCAATGTGCACACCCTGTTCTGCCTTGCTGTGGTGCAAACAGGCACGTTAACCAAGCTTTAGTTGCTCCTACACTCAGTCTGAAGGACCATTGGTACAATAACACCAATGTGGAAAGAATACAGATATGATGGAGCACGGACTAGCAAGTTTCAGAGTCAGACTGTCCTTCTGAATCCCAGTGGCAGGCTCCAGTTTGGCCTGGAGGAAACGATTTTTGTCTCATGCTGAAGAGCAGTTGTTCATGGCTTAGGAAAAGGTCAAGTCTGTTTTCTTCAATGACTAGCAATAAAATCAACTCAAATCCTCCAGATCACAACCAGAAGAAGGGCTTGTATAGCACTGAGCACCACTCGACTGGTACCAATCAGCAACCTGTTCAACACGGGACAGTCCATTCAAGAAGTTAAAGGTAAAAGTCCACTGTTGATAACATTGTGTCATTCTATTTGTGGATTGGCCCTATTACACCAGGTTACCAGATCGTGTGGAATGAGTGTGATATTTATATTTTCATTACATGTAACACGAGGATTAGTTAAATTCCATACCTCTAGCCTATTTTTGTGAAAATTACAATAAACATGCCTCTGCTTCCCTGTGTGTTACCTGCCCTCCCTCTCTATGCCTATCTCCCAGGTTCTGGCTGTTGTTCTATTGAGAATGAGCTTCCACTGTAATAAGGGGGAGGTGAAGGCCTAGTGGTATTATCACTGACCTGTTAATCCACAGGTCTATGTGATGTTCCAGGGACCATGGTTTAAATCTTGCCATGGCAGATTCTGGGATTTGAATCCAATTTTTTAAAAAGTTCTGGAATTAAGAGTCTAATGCTGACCATGAATCTATTGTTGATTGCCTGGTTGACTACTGTCCTTTAGGGAAGGAGACTGCCAACCTTACCTGATCTCCATATGACTCCAGGCCTATGTCCATGCAATTGGCTCTTATGGATGGGCAATAAATGCTGGTCTAGCTAGTGACGTCCATTTCTCATGAACGAATAAAATATTTTTAAGAAGTTTTTTTAGCATCCAGAGTTAAAACTCCTTGTATTCTTGAGCTGGTGCTCGGATAAATCCAATCAAACTATTCTGATCAAAAACATCCTTTGGAGACATATAACCATTCATTTCAGTGTTTGTGGTTAAGCTGATTAAGCAAATTTCCTGTCTGTGCGATTGCATTTGAGCTGTTGAGACTTGTTGATGCTACCTGACTGGTGCATATTGTGATCAGAAGGAGCATATCTCTTTCTGTTAGGGTTTCTGATCGTTGAATTCACCACAGAGTGTGCCAAGCAGCAGCTCTAGCCTGACCTTCTTTGTCAGTATGTTAGAACGGCTACAGTTCTGAACAAATTCCGAACTGGGCACAGTGATTAGGGACAGATGGGAATCATTAAAATGCTGCTCCTAGCCACTACATCAATTGGCAGAATTATCAGAATACTGCAACACCAAACACTGGCCATTTATGTTTTTTTTTGAATATAATTTAAACTTGGAATCTAATCCTAGAACTAAAATAGAAATTCCAGAAAAAAATGATGCGTTCCATCACCATAAGTTATCATTTTCATGTGAAAAGATGTAATTGAGTCCTTTAACTGCCTCCAATAATTAATCTGCTTTAATAAAATAGCCAGCTCTTCATGTTTTCAACTGATTCGGTAAGTTCACTGCTAAATATTTTGTGAATATGATGTTAATGATCGCTGACCATTTTTAGTCATTTTCCATCTCTCTGCTTGTAAAGGATAGGAACATTTCAGTGAGAGCTATTCCGTCATTTACTGAAAGTCCCAAGCTGCAAACGTAGTTGCATTACCAACCTTGGCTGGTCAAGTTACAGCACATGACCAATCCCAGGAGGCAAACTCTGCTTTCAGAATGCACGTACGCTCAGGGGGAGCTGCCTGCATTGACACCAGTCATGTGTTGTGTCTGTGTACTTTGCTTGGTTCCCTTCTAGACAAAGAGCTGGTGCGTTTTTTTTCTGCAAACCCTCTGTCAGCATGCCTGAAGATTAAACAATGACACAATATTGGATCTGCTTCCCCTGCAAATAATTTGAATTGAAAAATATAGCCTATAAATGTCTTTATTTTCAAATTCCTGAGTCTGCACTGTATCTGCTTATGGCCCTGCCAGGGTTACAATTGGAATGTATTAAATGTCAGTGTCCTGCTTAAAGCATTCCAGCTATAAATATATCAATGAAACCTTCAGGTCACTGGGTTCTTTCTATTTATTTACAACAACATATTTAGATCGAATTTAGAACATGGAAACAGGTCATTCAGTCCAACCTGTCTACCTTAATTTCCCTTCATGTCAGCAACTGGTCCTGTCCCCATATTCTATTGTACCTTCACCCCTACGTCCAGCTGCCTAATCTAACACTCAGTGTTTGTACAGTCTCTCCTATAAACAGTGACTTCGTAAGTGATTTCAAGAGCCTTGTGACTCTCTTTGTGAGAAGATTTCTCTTGTCTTTTGTCCGAATGCATCTAAACTTGTATCCGTTGCCCCTCACTCCAGCTTCATTGGAAACAGTCTGCTCCTACCTGGACTTACTATTTTTCCATAGTCTGACAAACTTCTGAATCCTATCCCCTTGTAATGTGCATTTTGTTTTAGTGATAGGAGTCCTGATTTTATAAATCTTCACACTTGTGATTCTTCATACCAGAGGTCATCCCAGTGACTCACTGTAAAATCTGTTTTCTTCCTATAGTAATTGGGTCTTATTAAAGTTTTAATTACATGTATTGTATATATTCTATATGTTTCAATTGAACTACTTTCTTTTACTTGTTTGTAGGATGTGGGCATCACTGGGCCAGCATTTATTGCCCGTCCCTAGTTGCCCCTTGAGAAGGTGGGGGTGAGCTGTCTTCTTGAACTGCTGCAGTCCATTTGCTGTGGGTTGACCCACAATGCCCTTAGGGAGGGAATTCCAGGATTTTAATCCGGTGACACTGAAGGAACGGCGTTATATTTTCACGTCAGGATGAGAGAAACTTGGAGGGGAATTTGCAGGGTGTGGTGTTCTCATGTACCTGCTGCCTTTGTCCTTTCAGATGGAAGTGGTTCTTGGTTCATCGTTCTAAAGGGCCACCTTTAATTTTCTGTAAGTCTTGTAGCCACAAATACTGTGCTTTTCCACAGCACGTAGCCTATTTCCATTCAGACTACAATTACTGTTGTTTCTTTTATTTTAACCAAAATGTATCACCTCAAAATTGCTAATAATGAATTTTATCTTTTTGCCCATTTCCCAGATTATAATTATCCATTTGTAGCTTCCTTGGCTTTTCTAAAAGCTAAACCAGATCCTCCCCATTTTGGATCATCTGCAAGTTTCACTGTGTCTGGATCTGATGTTATGTTTATTAATATACATAATGAACTGAAGTGACCACAGATGCCAGTCATATTCAGCACTCTGGAAAAAAAGTTCTCTCCTCTGCTCTCCTCTTAATTATCAATTTTAAATCAGGTTTGTTAACCTTCACCTAATTACGTGCCAATTAGTCTTCTGTAATAATCCCCCAAACAGTATCTTATCAAAGACTTATCAATCATTCATGTTTGATAAATCTATCTCCCAAAAGAATTCAATAAGATTTGTCCAACATGCTGCTTAATATCCATACCATCTACTTCTAACCTTTCCTCTTTATCCAGGCAGGGTAATTGAAACTTTCATTAAAGTCTTGTAACGTTTCCCTACTACAAATAGAGTCATAGAGACATACAGCACAGAAGCAGACCCTTCAGTCCAACTCGTCCATGCTGACCAGATATCCTAAATTAATCTAGCCCCATTTGCCAGCATTTGGTCCACATCCCTCTAAACCCTTCCTATCCATATATCCATCCAAATGCCTTTTAAATGTTGTAATTATAGCAGCTTCCACCAATTCCTCTGGCAGCACATGGATTGGGTGATGAGACAAAGTCTTTTCACCTGAGTGTGAACCAGTGTGTGAATGTGAGCCTGAATGCGAGTGTGATCCTGAGTGTAGTCCCTAGTGTGAGTCTGAACCCGAGTATGAACCAAAGTGTGTTGTAATGAATGATTATTTTTGTCCTCCCCACAAAAAGGAATCATTGCCCTGTCACTAATTAATTCCTTTACCATTTTAAACGGAGGCTGTTGCCTCTGAACATCCCAAACAGAAGGGAATACAAGTTTACAAAACCGATCCTCATTACTGACCCCCTTATTTCCCACTACTGTTCTGGTGAATTTGTTATAGTCAGAGTTATGGAGCAATACAGCATGGAAACAGGCCCTTCGGCCCCAAAGGGTCCATGCTGACCATGGTGCCTACACAGCTAAATTGCCCACATTTGGTCCATATCCCTCTAAACCCTTCCCATCCATGTACCTATGCAAATGGTTTTTAAATGTTGCTATTGTACCTGCATCAACCACTTTCTCTGGCAGCCCATTTCATATATGCACCACTCTCTGGGTGAAGAAGTTGCTCCTCAGGTCCTTCCTAAATCTTTCCCCTCTCACCTTAAACCCACACCCTCTAGTTTTCAATCCCTATCCCTGGGAAAAAGACTATATGCATTCATCCTATCTGTGCCTGACATGATTTTACACACCTCATTAATGTCACTCCTCATTCTCCTACGTTCCAAGGAATAAAGTCCTATCCTGGCCAACCTTTCCCTACAATTCAGGCCTACTAGTCCTGGCAACATCCTTGTAAATCTTCTTTGCGCACTTTCCAGTTTAACGATGTCTTTCCTACAACAGGATGACCAAAAACTGTACACAATAAGCCAAATGCGGCCTCACCAATGACTTATACAACTGTAACATAGCGCCCCAACTCGACCAATGGAGGCCAGTATGCTAAATACCTTCTTCTCCACCCTGTCCATCTGTGATGCCGCTTTCAACAGACTATCTACTAGTACTCCTAGGTCCCTCTATTCCACAACACTCCTCAGGGCCTTACCAGTTACTGTGTAATTCCTACCTTTGTCTGACTTTCCAAAGTGCAACACCTCATGCTTTTCTGTATTGAATTGTATTTGCCAAATCTCAGACAACTTCCCCATCTGATCAAGATTCCTTTGTAATTTTTGATAACCTTCCTCACTATCAACGATACCTCCTAATTTTATATCATTCGCAAACTTACTAGTTCCTAAACTTACGAACAAACCTGTTCTGTACCTTCTCTAAGTCCAATATATCTTTCCTGTGGGGATTGACTAATGCTTCATAAAACTGAAAAGTAGCTTTGACCCCTGTGTATTCAAAACCACTTCAGACAAAGGCTGCCATTTGAGTCACTTTATTACATTTTGTACCCACACACTGGATTTCAGTGATTTATGCACTCAGACAACTAAATCCCTTTATTTCTCCACAGATTTTCCAGAGTTAATTTTACGGGGTTCGCATCAGTTACTGGTGACACAGTAGCTCAGTGGTTAGTCCTGCTGCCTCCTAGCGCCAGGGACCTGGGTCTGATTCTTGCATCTGGCAACTGTCTGTGTGGAGTTTTCACATTCGCCCCGTGTCTGTGTGGGTTTTCTCCGGGTGCTCTGGTTTCCTCCCACGGTCCAAAGATGAGAGGCTAGGTGGATTGGCCGTGCTAAATTGCCCGCAGTGTTCAGGAATACGTAGGTTAGGTCAGTTAGCCATGGGAAACACAGGGTTGCAGGGATGGCATGGGGGGGTGAGATGCTCTTCAGAGGTTTATTGTGCACTCGATGGGCTGAATGGTCTGCTTCCACACTGTAGGGATTCTAAGATGCTATGAGTTACCTAATATTGGGAGTTGACAATTTGTAATAATTTTCTGATAGTTTATTGAGCTTGTGAAGAAGTGGCAGTTTCAATATGTTGCATTAGTTAATTGGATAAAGAAAGTATACAACCGTGATGGATTAGAATGCTTCACTCAATCCTTTCTGTGGAATGGAAGAGTAGAGGCAGCACATTCTCACATCCCAAATATCTTTCATTCTTCCCTGGTCGTCTTTGGTGACAGTTGCCTTAGTTCTCTATTTGAGCTGATGTAGGGGAATTCCTGGTGACTCATTGCCCCTGCTCTTGCTCTCCTCCCGTCCCTGTTAATGCCCCCTATTTTAGAGGGTAGTTATCAAAGCTGTATCAATCACCTGCCTACCCTCTCTTGGCCAATGACCATGGACAGTCAGTCATGACCTCAGATGACCATTGCCTCCTTGCCCACCTTCATCTCAGGGTCACTTTACCATTCTTTGTAAGAGGAAAACCTTCTTATCTCCAAAAACTGAGAATACATTTAGTGCCAGATAAATTGTTGACTTTAGATCTATGCACACTGTGACGTCCATGTTCGTCATAATTCTTCCCTTTTATTTTCTCATGCTAGATGTTTGGAAATTTAAGTTCTGCTGCACTAGATGTTCAACAGAATCTCTTGCCACCAGTACATATCAAGGATATTCAGTTTTTAAAAGAATCCTGATTTCTAACACAAGTTTCCTCAGATCCAACACTAGGCAGATTCACTTGTTCCTCTCTCAGCCTAAGTGAAACCCAAGGACCAAGACTCAAAATGATCTCATTTAATTCTTAAACCTGAGTTGATCCCAGCATAATGTCAACTATTGCGATCATGTACCGAGTACCAATTGCAAGTATCATGCAATGATCAGTTTTCAAATTATTTATGTAAAACACTTAAAAGTATTTCTTTGGTTTTATTCTCTCAATGTTATCCATAGCAACTATTTAAAAAGTTACCACATGCTAACATAAGTTGCACTTTAAGCCTTGACATGAGAATAGTCTATCGTCATTAAAAATCACATTCTTCAGGCTTGGAGAAAGTAAAAGGAGACACAAAATACTTCAATATGAAATGAAATAGCTGGGATACAGCAATGAGGAGGTACAGAATGTTCTACTGAGGGTCATTAAGGCAATATATTTCTTCCTAAACCCACAGAAGCATAAATCAGTGCGTGTGATGCAGCATTGAAAAAGACAGAATACATAACTATATTTGGGCAACATATGAATTTAGAATTGGGCGTTTCAACCACAACAAAGACAGACAAGAGGACAAGAAAATCAACTACACTCCCAAGATGGACAGAGCAGTTCCCATGTATCTGCTGCCCTTGTCCTTCTAGATGGAAGTGGTCGTGGGTTTGGAAGATGCTACCTAAGGATTTTGGTGAATTTCTGCAGTGCATCTTGTAGCTAGTACATACTGCTGCTACTGAGCTTTGGTGGTGGAGGGAGTGGATGTTTCTGAATTTTGTGCCACTGAACAAAGTTAAAGCATTTGGACATGGACTGCTTCAAGTGTCTGAGGAGTGGCCAATGGTGCTGCACATTATGCACTCATCAGCGGACATCCCCGCTTCTGATCTTATGATGGAAGAAAGGTCATTATAATGGAGCAGCTGAAGAAGGTTGGGCCTAGGACACATCCCTGAGGAACACCTGCAGACGTGTCCTGGATTCTTGTGGCCAAATTTTCTATTTAAGCAATCTCTAAAGAAGCTACTGCTTAAATTTTCTCTCCTTCCTTCTTTCCCTGTGGGGAAGTACCTACACACAAACAGGAGTGACTGTGAAATTTGGTGCAAGCTAGTACACAAATGGCAGAATATTGAATAAACTGAAGTTTATGGAGGACAGGTTGTCCAATTGAAAGTTGGCTAAGAAAGCCTTGGAACTCTCAAACCAATTGTTGTGGTAGTGGTGGGGTTAGGGGTGGCATTGTAGGTGACAAGAATGGTAAAAAAGTGAAAGACCTTTCATTATTATTGCTCCTTTCATAACAACATCAGGATGTTTCAGTTCAGAAATGTGCAAAAAAAAAAACAATCAAGCTGCTCATAGTAGGGTCCTACAAACAATGATGAGTTGAATAGTTTTAGTGACAATGGTTGGGGCATAAATATTTGCCAGAGCACAAGAAGAACTCTCCTGATCTTAACAAAAACCAAAAGAACTGTGGATGCTGTAAATCAGGAACAAAACCAAAGTTGCTGGAAAAGCTCAGCAGGTCTGGCAGCAACTGTGAAGGAAAAAACAGAGTTAACATTTTGGGTCCGGTGACCCTTCCTCAGAACTCTCTTGATCTTGTTTGAAAACTACCAATGGATCTTCATATCCTCCCTTCAGAGATAAGACCTTCCTTTATCATCCCATCTGGAAGATAGCCTACCCTCAGTGATTAAGGTTAGCCACTCAAATTCTGGAGTGGGCTAAAATTGATAACCCATAAAATAAGAGTCAATATTGCTGTCACAACTCCTAACACTAAATTCAATCGCAGCTGGGCTGAGGCAAGGTTAGAATTGGACTAATGTAGAGGGAGGTGGAAGTGAACTGTTTTGGTGTTTTAAAGGATACGAACTCACAATCACTGACTGGGGTTAAAGTTCTAAACTGATTCATTCAATCTGGGACAATGACCAGAGAGGCGGATCTGATAGGAACATCCACTGAATAATACTTCCCTTTGTCTACCCTTCATGCTCTAATCCATGTTGATATGCTTCATGTAACGTAACATAGACATTTTAATGTTTTGAAACAGCCTCCAGTGCAGCACTTTATTGTAGGATCCCCACAGTGCAGAAAGTGGCCATTCGGCCCATTGAGTTAGCACCAACCCTTGAACATCTCACCCAGACGCTCTCCTCAACATCCCTACATTTACCATAGACAATCCACTTAATCTGCACTATGGGAGGAAACTGGAGCACCCAGAGGAACCCACGCAGACAAAAGGAGAATGTGCAAATGCCACACAGACAGTGCCCAAGGGTGGAATCAAACCTGGATCCCAGGTAGTATGAGGCAGCAGTGTTAACTGCAATGCCACTGTGCCACCCAAATTCCTTTCAAAATCTGTGCCAAAAGCAAACAATTTCCCTCTGCAAGTCCCACAAAAAAGTTATCTAGTCAATTAGAAACACAATTTACCTTGAACAAATTCATGGCGATTTTTCTTTAACTAACTTCGGTCTGTCTGAATGGTAATCTGATTCTATGTTACAGCTGCGAGACTCTTACTGCTGATGGGGGTGTGGGTTAAGCTGACTAGTTTACAGCGAGCTGCTGTGGAACATCCTGAAAACCTCACATTCCACTTGTGTGGCATTAATGTTGAAAAGAAAAGAGGGGTTGGGTATTGTTGCAGCAAACTCTAGACGGATGAAATGTTTGCAATTTTCATCCAGCAATCATTAGTGTTAGGCTAAAAATCATACATACAGATGTGTTATTCTAGACATCTAGCAGTTTTAATAGTTTCTAACTAATTCTTCCATTTTAGCACCTGCCTGTTAGACACAAAGTTGTCTTCTTTCTTCCTCATGTCCTAACATGCTTTCTTGCTCCAGTTACAATGTTAGGCTTCATGTTACAGTTAATTTCAGAATTTTTGAGGCTATGCCAGTGACTGATGGGCTGTTCAATTGAATCACCACACCTTGGTTTATTGTACCTAGAATGTGGTTATCAGGGATGATTTCATCTTTGAATAGCAGATACTCCTTGAAATGTGGAAAAGTACTGGCTGCAATGTGTCTTGCAACTAAAAATAGCTGTCACTTTCTCACATTGGTCGAGGGTGGCCCCTGAATTTTCCACATCCCCTGCTGCATTTTAAAAGTGACAATTACAGTAATGTTTTCTCTCATTAATCTTTACAGTGTCAAAAATCTATTGTTTTAAAGAGCCCAGAGTTTGCACGCTTACATTCTGGTAAATTTCCATGTTGTTGTTATCGAATACAACTGCATAGTAACATGGAATTCAACTTTGAAAAAGGCCTGCTTGAAAGATATCTTGCAACTGAATTTCTGCATTGTTGTCCTCACTGCCTTCCCTTATCTGCCATTCACTAACTCCAAAGTGTCTACTACGTCACAAGCCTTGTCCTTGACCATACCAAGGCCCAGGAGCCCATCACCTCCAAGTTTCCATAAGTTTGTGATCTCCTCCTGGCTTATATCTTGATGTATGTCATCAGGTCTTTCAAAACCAGCCTCTAGCCCATCAGCAACAACCACTCCTTTAGATGCCTTGCTGTAGCTCTCTGGCACTTCCTGTCTTTACATATCTGTGTTGTCATTTCCTATCTAAACCTAAACCACCACCTCACAACAGTTTAAACCCCTCTCCACGCTCTGTAACAGCTTTTACTCTCTTAATTCTGACCATTCTTTTTCCTACGTCAATCCAAAGTCCATTCATTGTCCACTGCTCCGTGAAGTGTCCGACTCTTCAGGCAAAGATATGAAGAAAAAGTGGATCACAGATCCTTCCAGTTTGAGGCAAGTGTCACCCTGTAACTCAGCAACATCCATGGAGAAAGAAGAGAAAATGTAGCCTTTGTCAGAACTGGAGAGCATCACAAAAGCTCTTCAAGGAAGAAGAAACGGAAGGACAATGAATCCCAGATGCCAGGATTGGGAAATCACTGGAACCTCTTGAGAAATTCTACTGAAGTCTTACAGGAAATGAGGAGAAAATTGCAGCATTTCAGGATCAGATGGTTCCCACACAAATTATTTAAACAGCGTAGACAAGTGCTATTTGCAACAAAGGAAGGCACGCTCATGGAGTTTCGTTAGGGAAGCCAATCTCTACCATCCAGAATGCATTCAATAGAATAGAATCAAATGTGGAATTAGTGATTAGATTATATCACGATTCAATGGAAACTAGAAGATTTATAAACGTTTGACGATAATAAGAGTAGCAGGAACTATCATTTTAGAAAAAAAAAAAACCAAAAGAACTGCAGCTACTGGAAATCAGAAAACACAAACAGAAAATCACAGAAAAACTCAACAGTTCAGGCAGCATCTGTGGAGAGAAGCAGAGTTAACATTTCAGATCCAGTGGCCCTTCCTTGGATTTCTGTGCACAATCATATTAGAGTTGGAGTAAGAGGTAACAGGACTGTAAACAGAAGTATCAGAGATTATGTAGAATGGCATATTTGGAATTTAGATAAAATGAGAGATAGAAAGGGAGGTTCTGACCTTGAAACACAGAAAAAGATGGTTAAGATAGAAGAAGGTTACCCATAGGAAAGTGATCACCTGATGAGCAAAAACGTCCTCTCTTCAAGGTTGCACAGAGTTCAAAAAAACTTGCTAATAGGTTATTGCAGAGAGGTATGGAATACTTCATGGGCCAGAGATTACCATTTCAGAGTGAGTTGAAGATATCAAGAAGGAAAAGGATATTTTCACAGTTATACTCTTTCAGGGAATGTGGGAGTCACTGACTGGTTCTGTGTTTAATGCCCACCTCTAATTGCCCTGGAGAAGGTGGTAGTGAGCTACTTTCTTGAACTGTTGCAGTTTGTGTGGTGAAGCCACATTGGGAAAGCACAGGGCAAAATGCTCACAACAGACGTTTCCAGCTGAAAAACAAACACTGCAATAGGTGGAATGAACCAAATGACATTCAGCTGCTGCCTTCCTTATGACTCGAGGTGACAGTCACCCACCAATACCGCCGTTTCCACTTCCCAAATGAACAGAAGTTCACTTGTAAAGCTGCAGAAGACAAGCGCCTACAGCCTGCCAGACAGTGACAATATTCTAGATGGTAACATTGGAATATTTCTTTCATTGCTGTAAAGATAAACAAAACCAAAATGAAACAGATCCGAAAAAAGCATGACCTATTCTGCAGCAAAGCTCACTGCACTGTTGAGCGAAATACAAATTGGAAATTCCTTTAGAATAGATACTTTTCTGAAAGGAAAGAATTTGATAAGAATAAGGAGAAGGCAAGAAGAGCATAGTTCTAAGACTCGGGAGCATTCACCCCTTAGCATAGTGATTTGTGTTTCAATAGGATTACACAGTCTCACAGCTGTACCATGCTTAATCCTTTAATCCAGAATTAATGGCTGATCAAACTGAACTCTGGACTATAATTCTTCTTTTGCTAACACCACTGATGACAGTAATAACTTGTATCAGGTTTAAACTATCATGTGAAACACAATGGGACAATAAGCTCCACTTTACAACGGCATCTATTGGCAAACACCAGCTCGGCTCAACCTCTGCAGAACCTGTACCTTGTTGTTAAGGGATTGAAGGATTCAAATCCAATTCCAGGACATTAGTGTATAATCGAAGTTGGGCACTGAGAAGGGTGCCAACCTTTGGACAAGAAAACTTTAGCTGCGCTTTAAAAACCCCGTCACACTATGTAAAAATACAGCAATATGTGATTTATTTTCATTGTAAATGAATAGTATTAGTTGACTAAAGTCACGGCCATTCAAAATAACCCCCTGTGTTTAAAGGGCATTATTAGAAAATGTATATCATTGACAATAGAATAATCAGAGTTTGGTAATATTACTGGACTAATAATCCAGAGATTCTGGTTAATGCTCTGGGAGTATGGGTTCAAATCCTGCCATAGCAGTGTGTGGGATTTAAAATGAATTAGAGCTAGTGTTAGTCATGGCAACCATGAAGTTATCATTGAATATTACAAAATCCTACCTGGTTTATTCATGGCCCATGGGGAGGTCAATCTGCCATCCTTCTTCAGTCTGACCTACGCATGACTCCAGCCACACAGCAAAGTCATTGATTCTTAAGTGCCCTATGAAATAACCTAGCCAAACACTCACTTCAAGGGCAATTAGAGATAGGAAGCAAAAGCTGTCTTTGCCAGTGATAACCACATACCATCCAAGAATAAAAATATGCAATCTTTCTTTCTATGTTAAAAGAAAAACTGTATTGGAAAGAATGGGGCACATTGAGTTTTGCAAACAATGTAAGACAGTCGATGTCAAATCAGTCATCATATCATCATATCAGTTGTGAACCACTTCAACTCCCCCTCCCACTCCCTGGGCAACATGTCCATCCTGAGCCTCCTCCAGTTTCACAGTAACGCCACCCAGAAACTGGAGGAGCAGCACCTCATATTCCCCCTCAGGATCCTACAGCCCAATAGTCTCAATGTGGACTTTACCCGTTTCAAAATCTCCCCACCCCCGGCCTCATCCCATGAGGAATGCTCCCCTTCATCCCTGTCTCCTTGGCCTGACACTGTCTGTCCATCTTCTCTCCCACCTATCCACTCCTCCCACCTCACTGACCAATTCCCACTTTCTACTGCACTCACCTATCACCATCCGATCCACCTTCCTCAGCCCCACCCCTCCTCTCCCTACTTGTTTCTGAGCTCCCTTCCCCCTCCCCCATTTCTGAAGAAAGGTCCTGACCCGAAACGTCAACTTTCCTGCTCCTGTGATGCTGCCTGGCCTGCTGTGTTCCTCCAGCCCCACACTGTGTTATCATTAAGTGTTACTCTAGGCAGTCAATTTTGTTAAATTTAATAAAACCAATGTTGCCTGATGGTCAGTTAATAATGAATCATTTTTGTAGTATAGAACACATTTGACAAGTAAGCAATCAATTAAAGTAATTTCTTTTTATTCAGTTGGCGATCCAATAAAAGGTGCAGGATTGCGGTGACAAAACACTTTTCACTGTATTTTCCCAGATACACCTAACAATAATATCATTCATTCATTACCAGTCTTGGAGCTTCCGGTTTCTCATTGTTTTGGAGGGAGTGGACAGTTCATTACACAGAAACAGAAAGTTTGGGGTTTGGCTCAGTCTGTCTAGCCAGTTTCTCCAGTGCACTGTCACGGTTCAACACTTAAATGGCCAGGATATAAGCAGCCATGAGAAATGACAGGAGACTTGTGCCCAGTCAGCTGGCCTGCTGTTGATGTTAGACATTTTGTAAAATATAGATAGCCACAAAATAAACTTGCAATGAAATAGGAAATCACCACATGCCTCCATTTTATTATTCATTCATAAGATATGGGTGTCATTGGCTGGTCCAGCATTCAATGCTTATCCATAATTGCCCAGAGGACAATTAAGAATCAGCCACATTCCTTTAGTCTGGAGTCCAGACCAGGAAGTGACAATAGATTTCCCTCCCTGAAGGGTATTGGTGAATCGCATGGCTTTTTACGACAATCAACAGTGTTTATATGGTCACCACGGGACTAGCTTTTAAATTTCAGAATTCATTAAAAATCATTGAATTCAAATTTCACCATCTGCCACGGAGGGATTCAAACCCTAAGAACCTCAGAACATTTTCCTGGGGTTCTTGATTCCTAGTCCAGTGACATTACCACTATACCAACAACATCCTTGTGTATGCAAACACCTCCTCATTTTGCTGAGATATGCACTTTGGAGATAAGATGTGGCTATAATTGAGACAACTCCACAGTGGCTGATATCCCATCACCAAGTCACCCTTTATTTACATGCAGACAGTCCTTGACACTGATCCAGTTCCTAGAGTGAACAGATCCCCTGACACTGCAGTTTATATCTGTCAGCCAGGGCTCCCTGATTGGACCAGGTTAACATCCCCAATCAGGGAACACATATTCTATGCAGTCCACCTGGTTGACCTCATTACAATCACTACAACAATATTTCATAAGAGGATCAGCTTTAAGAAGGTCAGACTGCATTTCTAATGATTTGATCTTTTGATACTGAGATGTGATAAGATTGGCAAAGTCACTTGCACTGCCCATCCCCTTTTACACTGACAAGATGGCAAGACTTCATCTGCTACCTTGCAGCAGAATTCCCACTGTGATGCCATGTACCAGTTGACTTGCTATTGCAGGGGTCACCTCGAGCTAATCACATACCGGGCATACACTCACTGATGCTGTACGTCTGGACACTGCAGAAGTTGTTGCTCAACTGGGAGCCAAAGTGGGCCATTGTCAGCATGGATGATCAAGTAATGAGACTCAGTGCAAGATAAAATACTGGCGATAATGTAAATAAAACAACGAACTGCAGATGCTGGAAATCTGAATCAAAAACAGAAATTGCTGGAGATACTCAGCAGGTCCGGCAGCGCCTGTGATACGAAAACAGAGTTAATGTTTCAGGTCAAGTGACCCTCCTTCAGAAGTGAGGTGGAATTCTGAAGAAGTGTCACTGGACTTGAAACGTTAACTCTGTTTTGGGTCCACGCAGATGCTGCCAGACTTGCTGAGTTTCTCCAGCAATTTCTGCTTTGGATAACACATAGGCAGCAGAGTTTTGGATAACCTCAAGTTCACAAATGGTAGAATTTGAGACCAGCCAAGAGTGTGTTGGAATAGTCAATTCTGGAGGTGACAAAAGCAGGAACAAGGGTGTCAGGGTCAGAAGAACTGACATAGGGGCAAGGTTGGGTGATGTTACTGAGATGGAAATAAGCAACCGTAGAGAAAGCGCAAATAAATGTTTAGAGTTTTATCGCTGAATCAAAACTGAGATCCAAGATAGAATCCAGGTGCTCTCCCTCAGGAAAGGAACTGAAATGGGAAGCCACCTCTAAGAACATAAAGAATAGGGGCAGTTGTAGGCCATTCAGCCCTTTGAACCTGCTCTGAAATTCATCACGACCGCGAATGATCATCCAACTCACCCTCTGTACCTGGATTTCTCCCCATACTCTTTGATTCTTTTAGCCCTAATAACTTTAAAGGAAGGTGACTGCATTATGGGTGGCATGGTGGCTCAGTGGTTAGCACTGCTGCCTTACAGCACCAGGGACCTGGGTTCAATCCCACCCTTGGGTAACTTTTTCCCTGTGACTGTGTGAGTTTCCTCCCACAGTCCAAAGATGTGCTGGTTAGGGTGGATTGGCCATGCTAAATTGCCCATAGCATCTGAGGATGTGTAGATTATGGGAATGGGCCTGGGTGGGACACTCTGAGGGCTGGTGTGGACATGTTGGGCTGAAAATCCTGTGCCCACACTGCAGGGATTCTATATTATCACTGGGCAGCTAGTCCAGAGAACCTGGTAATGTTCACATGGAGTTTGGGGCCGGGTTTGAATCTTGCCACATCAGATGGTGGAATTGGAATTCAATTAAAAATTTGGCATTAAGAATCTAATGATGACTATGAGACCATTGTTGATTGTTGGGAAAACCATCTGGCTTACTAATGACCTTTAGGGAAGGAAACAGACATCCTTACCTGGTCTGGCCTACATGTGGCTCCAGACCCACAGCAACGTCATTTACTCTGAACTGCCTTCTGGGCAATTCGGGATGGGCAACAAATTCTGGCCTAGCTAGTGATGCCCTCACTCCGGGAGTGAATAAAAATATTTAACAACATTACGGCAGTCAGCTCAACATACTCTGGTAAAACCTACCAACTTTCCCCTCTCCGGCTGGAATGACCACTGTGCCAGACTGGTTTACAATAGCAGGAGTAGTTTTTGCCAACAAGACATCTTAACATTTTTAAACAAAACAGTCTACAGATTATACAAATTACGCAATGAGTCATTTCACTGGGAGTGAGGGAATAAATGTTTGTCTGAATGATATATTAACTGAGGGGAGGGCAGGACCATGTATTTACAGGAGGTGAGGCTACTACATGTGCCAAAGTTCTGAATGTATTGCTCAACAGACTGATGATCTCAAACTGAACGCAGTTTGATCTGTAGCATGAATGTGCCTAGCCCCAAGCCCGCTTATGTCAGGTTACACTCAGCACAGTACTTCAGCTGGCTGCATAATGCTGAATGTTTGCTTAATTACAAAGTCAATGTTTACACAGGCGCGTCATGGCACTGTCAAAGTTACTAGCTGACCTCGCACTAATGTAAACACAATGATTTGACTGGATAAGGCTGGAATGTTTCAAAAAGGCTCGAGTGTGGCAGGAATTTTGTGAATGATAATAATGTTAGGCTATAATTATACTCTCGTCTTAACAAAGACAGTGGGGTTCTGCTAGTCCACTTCTATTATCACAGATGTATCTTGGGATTGGCCAGTCACAATCATTTCCTGATTAAAGAACTATCTGAGAAGTGGCTCTTTAGCTCGTAAATCTTCGTAACATATGATTCAGCTTCTACTCTGTTGTTTTGAGTGGCTTTGTATCAGAATGAACAGGTTATTGAGTTGGATGATCAGCAATGATCCTAATGAATGGTGCAGCAAACTCGAAGGGCTGAATGGCCTACACGTACTCCTATTTTCTATGTTTCTATACCACCAGTGATTTTAAATTCTAAGCTAACGTCTCGCAAAGCCACTCATCCCTGCAACATTTCTCCTCCATTCTCACACTCTGTTTCTCCATTTACAGAAGATTTTTGTTGTGATCGCACGGTCTGGAAGGGAAGTGTCTGGGAGGAAGGAAGGTGACCTCTTCATGTCTGGAAGGAATGTGGAAGATATCCAATGATGATTTTTCAAAGGAGATTGGAAAATTACAGAGCTATGAGGAAGAAGTGTGACCAATTGGATTGCTTCCCAAGCCTCTCCATTGCCTACCACAGATGCTGCCAGACCTGGTGAATTTCTCCAGCAGTTTCTGGTTTTCTTTCAAATTAACATAGTCACTTGACATGAGAACATAGGCTCGAGAGGAAGGAGAAGCCTATTCCGAGGCTGCCCTGCCATTTGATATGATGAAGGCTGATCTCATCTCAGCCTCAACTCCACTTACAGAAGTAAAAAAAAAAATCAGTCACAACGTGAACTGATCTAGAAATGGAACACTAAACCTTTGAGTAAGAGTTAATTAAGGCTGAGTTTACACAGTTGCTGTTAAACTCGATTAAAAATCCCCATTTCTCATGGCTACATAGTGAGATTTTCAGCACTAATAAAGCGGATTCCCAGAAAAATATTCAATCTTGTATGCAAACATCTCGTACGGATTAGATCCAAGGAACAGAGTGAAAAAACAAATAGGGAATTAGAGATCTAGTACAGTGAATCAATTGTTGGACACACTGGGAAAGATAAAAGACTTTAAAGTTTTTGAGAAGATTTATAGTTCGGGTTGTGGATGCGGTTGTAGACTTGCTCACCATGTCAGTGCGTTTGATCGCAAACGTTTTATCACCCTGCTAGGTAACATAGCGTGGTATGTTGTATATTACGTTAATTTTATTGGTTGTGGGTGGAGGATCCTTTACATCCATCAGTAGCTGTCGCAGGGTGGTTGTTGGTTTGTGGGCTACCCTGATGCCTAGGGGTCTGAGTAGTCTTGTGGTCATCTCTGATATGCCAGCTACTGACGAACATAAAGGATCACATACTCACAACCAATAAAATTAACATAATATACAAAATACCATGCCGGGACGGTGAGAAACAATACATAGGCCAAACTGGAAGAAAACTGACAATAAGGATACATGAACACTAACTAGCCACCAAGAGACAGACCAATTCTCACTGGTCTCAATACACACCGACAAAGAAGGACACAAATTTGACTGGGACAACACATTCTTAATAGCACAAGCCAAACAGACGCATACCAGGGAATTCCTGGAGGCCTGGCATTCCAACCAGAACTCCATTAACAAACACATTGAACTGGACCCAACATACAAACCACTGAAAAACAGAACCGGAACTAATGCCAACCACCCCAGCAAACCGAGGCATGTAAGTAACAAGTGGGACAGAACACCAACGCTTCGCTGGAGGTGCACTGACGATGTTATCCAGCAGGGTGACCAAATGTCTGCAACCAAACACACCGGCTCAGCGAGCAAGGCTACAACCTCAGAAAGAAGACCTAGCAATGGGAGTGAATAGAGAATTTCAATTGAGTTTTAAAATGCTGGCCTAAGCAATTAAAGCAGAAATTAAATACCTTCACCTTGAACACCTGGAGTTTGAATGGAAAATAGGAGATCATTCAGTTGACCTGCTTTGTGCATTATTTGAGATTCTGCAAAATAAGTCTTTCATAAATTGACATCATGGAGACAATAATCCTCTGGTATTTTTGTTTGATAAGAACCATGCGCAAGTGTAGGCCATTCAGCCCCCAAGCCTGCTCCAGAATTCAATAAGATTATGGCTGATCTCATCTCAACTTTCCTGCCGACTCTCCATAACCCTTTAACTCATTGCTAATTAAAAATCTGTCTATGTCCTAGCATCCACCTCACTCTGATTCATGATCCTTTGAGAGAAGTAAATCCTCCTCATCTGTTTTAAATCCCTTCACCCAAAACCACCTCATTCTAGATGGCTCCACAAGGGAAAACACCTGTTTTATGCCTATACATTGTCAATTCCTTTCGCATCTTAAACACCTCAATTAGATCACCACTTATCCTTCTAAACTCTAGCAAGTATAGGCCTAATCATCTCAGTCTGTCTTCATAAGATAGGCCTTTCATTTCTGGAATTAATCCAGAAAACCTCCTCTGAACTACCTCCAGTGCAATTACATCCTTCCACAAGCAATGGGACTAAAGCTGTATGCAGTACTCTCGGTGATGTCTCATTAATGATTCGTACAGTTGCAGCAACACTTCACCACTTTTAAACCTTATTCCTTTACCAATAAATGCCAAAATTCAATTTGCCTTCCTTACTGCTGTAACTGCAAACTAGTTTTGTGATTCATACAAGAGGATGCCCAGATCCCTCTGCACTGGAGCACTCTGAAGTTTCTCTCTATTTAGATATTAACTTGTCTTTCCATTCCTCTGATCAAAATGGATAACCTCACACCTATCACCATTAAACTCCATCTGCCAAATGTTAGCCCATTCACCTCTTTTGTCCACTTTCATTTGTAAACTTCTTATTTCTTCATTGTAACTTACCTTCCCACTTATTTTAGTGTCATCTGCAAATTTGTCTATGTACCTTCTATCCCTTCATTGAAGTAATTAATATCAGTTGTAGATAGTTGGGGGTCTTAGCACCAAACCCTGTAGCACTCCACTTGTTACATCTTGCCAACCAGAAAAAGAAAAATTTATCCTGACTGTCTCCTTTCTATTGGTTAGCCAAACTTCTATCCAAGCTAATAAATTGGCCCTAACCCCATGTTATCTTGCCTTGTGTATTAACCTATTGTGTGGCATCTTTTCAAATACCTTCTGAAAGCCCAGATATACTAGATCTACAGGAACCCCATTATCCATTTTACTTGTTATACCTTTGAAGAATGTTAGCAAACTAGTCAAACATGATTGACCTTTCAGGAAATGATGCTGACTCTGATGGATTTTGACTTTCAAATGTTCAGTTATTTGTTCCTTAATAATACTTACCACAATTTCAGAGATAGCAATAATTGCAGATGCTGGAGTCAGAGTCGATAAAATGTAGAGCTAGAGGAACACAGCAGGTCGGGCAGCATCGGAGAAGCAGGAGAGTCGACATTTCGGACCTAGACCCTTCATCAGGGCATTAGGTGATGAAGGGTCGAGGCCTGAAACATCAACTTTCCTGCTCCTCTGATGCTGCCCGCCCTGCTGTGTTCCTCCAGCTCCACACTGTATCGACCCATTCCACTATTTCCCAATGACAGATGTTACATTAACTGGTCTATAGTTTCCTATTTTCTGCCTCCCTCCCTTTTTGAAGAAGCGTGTAACATTAATTAACATAAGCAGATTAAAGAGAGAATGAAGTCTTGGAGACTGGGCCATATCTGTTTTGAGGACATTATGATACATTATTCATTACTGAATGACAGTATATGCAGAATTATCCCTACACTATATTGACAAGGTGCCTGTATTCAGACTTTGCAAAATTGTCCTTTACTGTATTGTAGCATTTTATTTACAGAAATTTGCTCGCATTTACCACTTTAATGAGATAAACATCTCCGGCTACTTAACTGTTGCATAATCAGACAGGAGTTGACTCTGAGCCAAAAGAGGAGAGATTAGCACAAGTGACCAACAACTTGGTCAGAGCTTTAGGTTTGAATAGTGCGTTAAAGGGGAAGAGAGAGATAGAGAGGCACGTGGGCTGATGGAGGGGAATAAGGACAGGAGTGCTGGAAGCATGGCCACCAATGACAATGTGATTAAAACCCAGTATTCATATGAGTGCAGGATTGCTGGAATGCACATATCTCAGAGGCTTGTGAGGCTGGAGGAGATTGCAGAGAAGGAGAGGGACGAGACTATGGAGGGATTGGAACTCAAGGATGAAAAGTTTAAATTCAATCTGTGGTTTCACCACAAGTCAAATATAGGCCAGTGAGCACAGAGGTGTTGAAAGATTGTTAATCCACCCTCATTAGCTGTATGTTCATGATGCCCCACTCATGCAGGCGTCACTCTTGTTAACCTGTGTTTTACCTCCAAGGCCAGTATATCCATCCTAAGGTACTTTACCCTGATCTGTTCACAGCACTTCAAATGGAGTCTAACCAGAGATTTGTGTAGCTGCAGCATAACTTAGGCATTTGGTACTCTAATTCTCTAGATATAAAGGCCAGCATTCCATTCACTTTCTTGATTATTGTCTGCTCCTGTTTGTGACATTTTAAGGATCTATGTACATGAACCCCTAAGTGTCTTTGGACTTCCATTGTATTTAACTTCATTCCATCTAGAAAGTACCCCAGTTTGTCCTTTCTCAGTCCAAAATGGATAATCTCACAGTTGTTTACATTGAACATGTTTGCATCTGCCACAGTTTTGCCCACTCACTTAATCTATTAAGATCCAATTGCAATTTTATGCTTTCATCTACACTGTCCACATGCTGTCTAACTTTTGTCGACAGCAAAATTGGATTCATGACTTTCTATTCCATTAGCCAATTCATTAATAAAAAATATGAATAAGTGACGCCCTAGCACTGATCCATGTGGGTCATCACTGATCACATCCTGCCAATTTGTGTACCTACCCATTGACCCTACTGTTTGTCACCTGCCACTCAAACAATTTCCCAGCCATGTCAGTAATTTATCCTCAATTCTGTGGGCTTCTACCTTAGTTAACTGCCTCTTTTGTGGGATTTAATCAAATGTCTTCTGGAAGCCCATATAAACAACACGTATAGACATTCCCCTGTCGGCGTTAGTCACCCCTTCAAATAAGTCAATGAGGCGTGTCAGGCATGACCTTCCCTTCATGAACCCATGCTGGCTCTCCCTGATTAACTAAACATTTTCAAGCTATTCAGTTACCCTGTCTAACAATTTCCCCACCACAGATATTAGGCTAACTGGTCTGCAATTCCCTGTTTTCCTCTTTCACCCTTCTTAAAAAGAGGATTGACAAGTGCAATTTTCCAAGCCTGCGTCTTTTGATCTCTTGTATCTAAGGAGCTCTGAAAAATTATAGTTAGTATATATACAATGTGTTCCCCAACATCCATTGACACCCTCAGATGGAAACCATCAGATCCTGGGCACTTGCCACTCTTAATGACAATAATTTCCTCATTACTGATGTTTTATTTCTATCAATTTTATTCAGTCCCTGTCCCAATCCACTATTAATTTCCTCAGGACTTCTGGCAAGCTATCCATCCCTTTTACTGTAAACACTGAGGCAAAGCAATTATTCAACATGTCTACCATTTCCCCGGAGTCTCTGACAATATCCCCACTTTCAGTCTTTAATGACTAATGTTGCTCCTGAC
Organism: Ginglymostoma cirratum; assembly: GCA_024137785.1. Taxonomy (NCBI): domain Eukaryota; kingdom Metazoa; phylum Chordata; class Chondrichthyes; order Orectolobiformes; family Ginglymostomatidae; genus Ginglymostoma; species Ginglymostoma cirratum. Next base: position 1,687,285 of record JAHRHZ010000004.1, read on the forward strand.
CATCCACCTTCCCTTTATGAAACTATACGGTTTCTTCTTATTGATTTTGATGTCCCTTGCAAGTTTTTTTTTCATAATTCCTTTTAGTAGTTCTTATTAGCTGCTTTGTGGACTTCAGGAGTTAAGTTATGAGGAGAGATTCTACAAATTAGGCCTGTTTTCTGTAGAATTTAGAAGTTTAAGGGGTGATCTGGTTGAAGTTATCAGGATTTTAACAGGAAAAGGCAGGGTGGGTAACAATAAACTATTTCCACTGGGTAGGGATTCTACAGCAAGGGGGCATCGTCTGAGAATTAGGGCCAGACCATTCAGGAGAAATGTTAGGAAGCACTTCTACACACAGAGGGTGGTAGAGGTTTGGAACTCTCTTTCACAAATGGCAGTGGATGCTGGATCGATTGTTAGTCTTACATTTGAGGGAGATAATTCTTTGTTTACCAAAGATATTAAGGGATATGGACCAAATGCAGATATATGGAGTTAGGCCTTTGATCAACTATGATCTCATTGACTGGCAGACAGGCTCAAGGGGCTGAATGGCCTACTCCTGTTCCTACATTAGACAGTGAACCTGTGTCTGCGAAATAAGATAGTTGGTTAATTACTTTCATCATTTCTAGTGGCAGTACCAGAGATAATCACTAAAATTGGACAGGTACAAAATTATCAAGAGACCGTGAGAAAATAATCCAAGTGGCTGGACAGCCAATACAATGACTTTAGCCTAACTAAGAAATGGTAACTATCCAGTTTAACATCCTCTACCTTCACAGTACATACCTCACGTACATTAAACTGCCTGTTTAAACCTGTTGTATTTTATCTGGGGAAGATCAAACAAGATTTCTGATAAAACAAAGTTTAATTATGACTCATATTGGGTTAGAAAATTCTGCTCCACTAGTTTTAGATAAAGTAGAGTACTATCATTGGGACAAATTTCTCTGCAAGTCAAAAAGATTTATCAAACACGAGATGTAAATTCTCCAAATGTTGCATTTGTCCAGCTGACTTCAACTTCCATTTTCTGTCTTTCTTTGGAAGATGGCTTTACTGTGGGTCTTCTCTGATGCCAAACTATTTCATCTGTACAAATTGCAAACTCAAAGCCAAAACCAGACTGATAACTTAAAGAATGACTCCCTGATTAATGTTATGACCTATTTTTAGTGTGAGAGGAAATAGGTTTATGGCGTCACCCTTGGCTAAATGGTAGCAACTTTCACCTCAGAAATTGCACAATGAAGCCTCATTGCAGGGACTTAAACCATACTAAGGCTGACACTTTTGTAAATTGCGGCACTGCCAAAAGTGTCAACTTTCAAACAAGACATTGAACTAAGGCCTTGTCTGGCCTCTTGTATATATTTTCACAGCACTACTTTCAAGAACAACACTTATTCTGCATAACATTTATTCCTCATAAAATATGACAGATTAAGTTGCATTTTATGCCATTGCAGTTTGTGGGATCCACCTTTGTACACTTCTATGTCTGTGAATTGTTTTGGCACATTGTAAAAGGCCCTATATCAATTGACAATTTTTCTCTCCTTAGCGCCAGAGATTGGGAAATTTGAAACCGTCCCGCTTGACAATGGATACGTTCTGCAGGATGGAGTTGAGGATACTTGTGTTAAGACAGAGTGTTAATGGAAGTGGACACCCTCACCAGTCTGACTGAGCTTGGGAATAACTCTTTTACAATTTTCTTCAGGATGTGGGCCGGCAAGCCATTGTAGTTGCTGCCGGTATGCAGGCTCGAGACAGCAAGAGTCCCACTGGACCTAAACTGAGTAAGAGAACTCATCAGCCAGTACCCAGGAAAGTGCACACCCTGGAAAGTGTACATCTGGTTTGGAACAGTTAAATTGCTTAGCAACGTCCAAATCAGAACCAATCAAAATAAATGTCTGAGTTAAATGGTCACCCGGTTCTAATGGAATTCAATATCAACTCCGCCATTTCGGTGATCGCAGGGCCAATCTTTAACAAGTTCGGAGATAAAAGGTACTGCAGATGCTGGAGAATCCGAGATAACAAGGCGTGCGCCTGGATGAACACAGCAGGCCAAGCAGCATCATAGGAGCAGGAAAACTTGACGTTTCGGGCCTAGACCCTTCATCAGAAATGGGGGAGGGGAAGAGGGTTCTGAAATAAATAGCGGGAGAGGGGGAGGCGGATAGAGGATGGATAGAGGAGAGGATAGGTGGAGAGGAGGCAGACAGGTCGAAGAGGCGGGGATGGAGCCAGTAAAGGTGAGTGTAGGTGGGGGGGTAGGGAGGAGATAGGTCAGTCCAGGACATCTCAGATGTCCTCATTCTTCAGAGACCGCAACTTCCCCCCCACAGTGGTCGAGAGCGCCCTCGACCGTGTCTCCCGCATTTCCCGGAACACATCCCTCGCGCCCCGTCCCCGCAATAATAACCAAAAAAGAATCCCCCTCATCCTCACGTACCACCCCACCAACCTCCGGATCCAACGCATCATCCTCCGACACTTCCGCCATCTGCAATCAGACCCCACCACCAAAGACATCTTTCCCTCCCCACCCTTATCTGCCTTCTGGAGGGACCACTCCCTCCACGACTCCCTTGTCCGCTCCACACTCCCCTCCAGCCCCACCACACCCGGCATTTTTCCCTGCAACCGCAGGAAGTGCTACACCTGCCCCCACATCTCCTCCCTCACTCCAATCCCAGGCCCCAAGAAGACTTTCCACATCAGGCAGATGTTCACCTGCATATCTGCCAATGTGGTATACTGCATCCGCTGTACCCGTTGTGGCTTCCTCTACATCGGGGAAACCAAGCGGAGGCTTGGGGACCGCTTTGTAGAACACCTGCGCTCAGTTCGCAACAAAGAACTGCACCTCCTAGTCGCGAACCATTTCAACTCCCCCTCCCATTCCTCAGACGACATGTCCATCCTGGGCCTCCTGCAAAGCCACAGTGATGCCACCCGAAGGCTGCAGGAACAACAAATCATATTCACCCTGGGAACCCTGCAGCCCAATGGTATCAATATGGATTTCACAAGCTTCAAAATCTCCCCTCCCGCAACCACATCCCAAAACCATCCCAGCTCATCCCCGCCTCCCTAACCTGTTTTTCCTCTCACCTATCCCCTCCTCCCACCTCAAGCCACACCCCCATCTCCTATCTACTAACATCATCCCGCTCCCTTGACCTGTCCGTCCTCCCTGGATTGACCTATCTCCTCCCTACCCCCCCACCTACACTCACCTTTACTGGCTCCATCCCCGCCTCTTCGACCTGTCTGCCTCCTCTCCACCTATCCTCTCCTCTGTCCATCCTCTATCCGCCTCCCCCTCTCTCCCTATTTATTTCAGAACCCTCTTACCCTCCCCCATTTCTGATGAAGGGTCTAGGCCCGAAACGTCAAGTTTTCCTGCTCCTATGATGCCCTTTAACAAGTTTGGTCTGGAGTCCAACCCTTAAGTTTGCGCAAGATCTTGGCTGGACTGAAACAGCTGGTAGTGACTGGGGAGACCAAAGGGACATCACAACCAGAATTAAAAACTTTTTGGACCCAGAGAGACCAGATCACAGTAGAGGATGACTCATTATTCTGGGGAGCATGGGTGATAGTCCCAAGTAAAGGTCACCACCAGAAACTGGCTGAACTCCACTGGGATCATCCAGAGATTTCTAAAATGAAGATGTTGGCGAGAAGTTATGACTGGTGGACAGGACTGGATGCAGACATAGATGTATTGGTGGGGCAGTGCCCAGAATGCTAACAAGGACAAAAGTTACCACCAACAGCTCACCCACATTTATGGGTAAACCCTGGACTCAGCTACTCGTCAACTATGCAGGTCTTTTCATGGGCTCAATGTTCTTTGTTGTTGTGGACACCCACTCAAACTGGCTGGGTCTGCATGGAGTTCATTCATCAAAAACTGTGCATCTTTTGCAATACACAGAATCCCAGAAGTGTTGGTCACAGATAATGTGCCATCGTTTACCAGCAGGGTAATGAGAAAAGTCATTTGGAATTTGACTGTAGGATGTCCATCATCCAGTGGTCTGGCATAAAAAGCTGTTCAAACTTTGAAGGAAGGTTTAAAGACACAGCCTACAGATTCTGACCTTCCTGGACTTGAGGGGAGCGGGGCATGACATCAGGAATGCTAATGCCAGACTCAAGACTCCGGTAAACAAGAGAGACAATTTACTTCAGGGGATGAAGTTTCGTGTAGGCACTAAGAGAATGGTCCTGCATTGGTAAGGGGCATGATCAATGCAAGGTCGGGTCCAGTGATGTATAAAGTTCGGGTAACTGTGACCATCCTGGACAGCACGTGGACCATATGAAAACTGCAAACTCACAAACAGTACGGCAGAAAAACACACCTGGCTCCTCAACAGCCTCTTCCACCATTCCCGAACCCATGCATTCTCTCCTTCCATCAAGTGTCGAAGATATCTGAGATGGACACAGCAGATGTCACTGCCTTGACACCTTAGCTGCCTGAAGAGGAGAATGAGTTTTCTCCCAAGATGCTGTGGGTGCAAGAGGAGAGCTTCTATGCGTTACACACTGCCCACATCAGCGGCAGAGGGACCTGACTCAGTGCTAAAATTCGCCAGGGGGTGCTATAAAAAAAAGAAGCAGGCTATGCCCTCAGGTTTAGAGGGGGAAGGATGTAGTGACTGTAATGAGGTCAGCCAGGTAGACCTCTTAGAATCTGAGTTCCCTGGTTGGGGCTGTTAATCTGGTCCAATCAGGGAGCCCTGGCTGACTGCTATAAACAGAACTGTCAGACATCCTGTTCACTCTGAGAGATGGATCTGATGGAACTGAATTAGTTTCAAGGATTTTTCACATGTAAATAAAGGGTGACCTGATGACCGGATACTGGCCTCTGTGGAGCTATTTCACTGTATGTTCTTTCACTTTTCATCACTGAAAAAATAGGTGTAGTCTTGTGAAATTTCAAGATTGTAAACCATAAAATGGCTCCTTATAGACCGTAAAGTCCAGGGTTCTGCAATGAAAGGAAATATAAGCAGGGCACTATATATAGTGATTTTTAAAAATATATTTTCTATCATTTCCAGCATTACTGGGCCTTGAAGATTGTGGGTGGAAGGTGTCCTGATGAGAGAAAATTTTGCATAAATTTAGATGATGGAGTTGAGTTAGATTCAGTACAATTAACATACTCAAACTTCTCAAAATCCGGTGTTTACAGTTGCAGGCTATTAAAAATTACATTACACCTTTCCTGTAGACCCTAGCCATCTTGGAGACCCAATTTAAATGGGTAATGGGCAACGAAAACACAAATAAAGCAGAATTGATGCCACCTCATTCCGTGTCCTTTACCCACCCTGCTATGACCTGGGCTGCTTTCAGCACAGCCAACCCATTTTCACTTACTCATGTACCCATTATCAGTTTTTCTCCTTTCCCGTCGTACCATCATCCTTCTCTTCGTTTGCCATCTGTCTTTCTCTATCTCTCTAGGCCCCATCTCCACCTATCCACTTAATCATTTCCATCTCAACCCACCCCTGCCTGCAACATATATCCCACCTTTTCCTTTGCCAGCATCAGTTCTGAAGAAGGGTCACTGAACTCAAAGCATTAACTGCTTCTTTCCACAGATGCTCCCAGACCTGCTGAATTTTTCCAGCAAGTTTTGTTTTTGCCATGTGAATAAGATCAAATGGGACAAACCTGCTTCAGTTCCATGTACCCACTGAACAATGACTCCTTCCGTGTGGGACTGTGTAAAATATCGAAGGTACGAACATGTACGAGTTCTGGTTGTGGAACTCTGACTCAAACTGAAGCAATTTACATTTAGACTGTGGTTCTGATGGAGAGTCACTGGACCTAAAACATTAACTCTGCTTTTTCTCCACTGATGCTGCCAGACCTGTTGAATTCCATGAGTAATTTCTGGTTTTGTTACACTTAGGCCGTATTCAATTCCAAACCGTACGTCTAGCCCAGCAATTCTTCATGCAGAACAGTTCTGTAGACACTGCACCACACATAGACAACCGTTGGTAATTTATCAGTAGAATTGAGAGAGTGAGTGATGACCGCTTAACGCATTGTATGGAGACATTAACACAGTTTATGTCAGCAGGGAAGGAGGAAGAAAGTGAATGGAGCAGCCAAATTGCAGCCAGCAGTGAGATAGAGAGTCTGCTTGGTTGGTAATATTGAGGGATAAGTAATTGACCAGGACACCCAGAGAAACACCCCTCTTCTTCAACAAGTTAGCAGTATGGGATCTTTCACATCCATTTGAGATGTGAGATAGAAGCTCGGTTTAATATCTCATCTCATGGGTAGCTTCTACTGAGGCCATGGAGATAAGGAGTTGAAACCTCGGCTGACTTTTGATATCTTTCTAACCTCGCTCAGCAACTGCTTCAGCTGAGCTCAGCTAACTGGATACAGAGGGTGGATTGACCAGGAAATGTTCACAGGCTGTGAGCATAAACCCTAGAATGGAGTCGCACCTATCGTCTGAGCCACTGCATTAAGGAACATAGAATCTTGTGTCAGTGCTTTTCAGTAATCGGGGGAACATTATTGTCCAAAGCATTCAGTAAATAAGAAACCTAATGAACTAACTTTGAGTGGGTCCCTTTTATAACTGCATGGTGTTGCTCTCCTTTAATATAGCACACAGCAGTATAGCTCAGTGACAAAAAGGGCCTTTGTTCAAATGAAAATTAAATTCCTGGCTTGCTTGAAAAATAGCCACATAGAATTTGCTCTGAGTTTTAAGAACTTCCTCTTTCATCGTTTGAATCCTATTGTGAGAAACTCCTGGCAAAAATTAATAAAAACACAGCTGACGTTTGCACAAATAGCAGCCAGCAACAAGAACCAAACCCTCCAGAGATGAAAGAACACCCTGGAAATGAGTCTTTCATTGCAGTTAAGCTAGCTTCTGCAATCAAAACTAAAATAGGTTAATAGAGATCTACAGCACAGAAAAGGGTCCCTTTAGCCCATCTGGTTTGTGCTAGTTAAAAAGAAGCACCTAACTACTCATGTGCAACTTTCCAGCATTTGGCCCATAGACTTGTATGGTTTGGTATCACAACTGCACATCGAAATACTTCTTCAATGTTATACTTCTTCTGCCTCTACCATCCTCACAGGCAGTGAGTTCCAGATTCCCACCCCGCTCCGGATGAAAAAGTTTTTCTTCCTATCTCCTCCAAACTTTCCATCCCCTACCTTAAATCTATGTCCCCTGGTCATTGATCCCTCCATCAAGAGGAAAAGTTTCTTCCTGTCTACCTTCTCTGTGCTCCTCTCAATTTTATACATCTCAATCATGTCCCCTCTCAATCCCCTCTGCTCTAAAGAAAACAACCACAGTCTGTCCAATCTTTCTCTATAACTGAAATTCTCCAGCCCAGGTAATACCCGGGTGAACTCTCCCTCTGCACCCTCTCCAGTGTTATCATATCCCTCCTATAATGTGGATTCCAGAACTGCAAACAATATACTAGCTGTGGCTATACCAACTTTTTATACAGTTCCAGCACCACCTCCTGAAACTCCTAAACTCTTAAACTCTATGCCTTGGCTAATAAATACAAAAATATCCCATATGCCTTCATAACCATTTTATCCATCTGTGCTAATACCTTATGGGACCGGTGTATATGCACATCAAGGTCCTTCTGATCCTGAGTGCTTCCCAGGATCAGGCCATTCATCATGTATTCCTTTGCCTTGCTTGTCCTGCCTAAGTGCATCATCTCACATTTATCTGGTTTGAATTTCATTTGTTATCAATCAGCCCATCTGACCAGTCTGTCCATATCCTCTTGTAGCCTAAGGCTATCCTCCTCAATATTTACCACCTGACCAATTTATGTATCATTCACAAATTTACTGACCAACGCTTCTACATTTATATAAACCACAAACAGCAAGGGCCCCAAACTGACTCCTGTGGAACTCCCCTGGACATAGACTACCAGCATCAAAAACAGTCCACACTCAGCTCCCCCTACTCCCAGGCACTCTGTCAATTCTGTATTCAATTTGCTAAATTTCCTTGGATTTTGTAGGCTCATACCTTTGTTACCAATCTCCCATGTAGGGCCTTATCAAAAGTCCAATTGAAGTCAGTAGATCACATCAAAAGCATTGCTCTCATCTACACACCTGGTTAACTCTTTGAAAAATTCCATCAAGTTGGTAAGACATTCCCTTAACAAAACCATGCTGAGTGTTTTTGATTAGTTCTTGCCTCTCCAAATGCAGATTAATTCTGACCTTCTGAATTGCTTCCAATACTTTCCCCATCACTGAGGTTAGACTGACTCACTGTAGTTTCCTGGTTTATCCCTGCTCCCTCCTTGAATAATTGTACCACATTAGCTATCCTCCAGTTCTACGGCACCTTTCGTGTGACCAGAGAGGAACTGAACATTTAGCAAGTGTCCCTGCTATTTCCTCCCTTGCCTCATTCAACTATGTGGGATACATTTCATCTGGCCCTGGAAATTGATCTACTTTTAAGCCTGCCAGACCACTCCTGTCTCATAGATAAAAAGTCTATGCTAACTTCTTCAAGTATATCACAGATCTGAAGTACTTTTATATCTACATCATTATTCTCACAAGTGAAGGTCAACCCAAAGTAATCATCGAGAACCCTACCCTACGCCCTCCAGCTCTACACACAAATTACCAATGTGGCCCTTTTTAAGCTCTACTCTTTCCCTCAATATCCTTTTATCCTTAATGTACTTGCAAATTAACATAGGATTTTCCTTTGTTTTACCTGCCATCATTCTTTCATGCCCCTTTTTGCTCACTTCATTTCCTTTCCGCTCATACATCTTCTATACACCTGTGGGCATCTGCTGTTTTAAGCCCTTGGTATCTGCCGTAAACCTCCCTTTCTCTCTTTATTGACTGTTTGTCTCTATTGAAACACATTTGCCGTGTTCTATCCCTATTTCCTTCTTGAATACGTCCCACTGCTCTGACATTGATTTCCCCAAAAGTATCTGTTGGCAGTCCACTCTGATCAAATCATATCTGAGCTTATTAAAGTCGATCTTCCCCAGTTTGGAACTTTAAAACGTAGCATAACAGCTTATCACTAGGAATGTGAAAAATAAAACAAGAATGTTTTCATTAATATCTATGGCGAGGATATCAGGACTAGGCACAATAGCAGAACATGAAATATTTATGAATATTAGTTCCTAAAATTAGGATTTAGTTAATAAAATACAATGTAAATATATATTTCACTGTATAAAGGAAAATCATTCAGTATTACACAGAATATAGACCTCGTTAATTACATGTTAATTGTCTCATACTGTATGCTGGTGAAGGGCATTGACTAGGCATCATTTAAACACAGGTAAAGAGAGACTGAGTGGTCACCTTCTGCCATTTTGAAGGATTGTTAACAAGTTTGCCACCTTTTCTATCCACATTTTCAAACGGTATTCGATAAACATTTGAAGCCGAAGATTTTCTGGAGTATCAGGAACAGCAAGAGAATGAGATTCACTGCACACTTCTATCAATGAAAGGCTCTGGTCAGACCACATTTAGAATAGTGTGAGCAATTTTGGCCCCAATACCTCAGGAAGGATGTACTGGCCCTGGAGTGGGTCCAGAGGAGGCTCATGAGAATGATCCCTGGAATGAAAAGCTTAACGTATGAGGAATGTTTGAGGGCACTGGGTCTGTACTCAATGGAGTTTAGAAGGATGATGGGGAATCTAACCGAAAAATACAGAATACTGAGAGGCCTGGATAGAGTGGACATGGAGAAGATGTTTCCATTGGCAGGAGAGACTAAGACCTGAGTAAAGGGAAGACTCTTTGAAACAGGGATAAGGAGAAACTTCTTCAACCAGAAAGTGGTGAATCTTTGGAATCCAATGCCACAGAAGGCCGCGGAGGCCGGGCTGTTGAGTACATTTACATCAGAGATGGATAGGTTCTTGATTGTTAAAGGGATCAAAGATTACGGGGAGAAAGCAGGAGAATGGGTTGAGAAATTTGTCAGCCATGATTGAATGGCGGAGCAGACTGAGTGGGCCGAATGGCCTAATTTCTGCTCTTACATCTTATGGTCTTACAAACTGTTACGGGTAGGATCTCACAGCGTGCTGCTGTGAGACTTGTACAGAGTTAACTGGGGGTTCTGCAAGGACAAAAATCAGATTTTAGCATTGTTTCTGAAGCCACTTTTGAAATGTGAAACATTCACAATACTATGGGAATGAAAGAGCTGTGTGTGTGTACAGCTTTCAGATATTGTCGGACAATAAAGTTGCAGACTCATTCTTTTGGACTCCAGGAAACAAAGTCAGGAGGAGCAGACAAAGTAATGATTGGCAAGATAATTATTCAAAGATGTTGTGGTTAGGCTCAAATACTTTACTTAATAAAACGGCGCTGCTGATGGAAAATTGAGATGTTCATGAAGAATTTCATTCAGGAAACCAAAATGACCTTGGAAATTCCCAAGAACAGATTCCCAAGAACAACGAAAATCATCCATTTGATATTCTAGATAGTCCTCGATAAACATGGTAGTTATGTCCCTGAAAATCACAGCTAAAAGTGAAACAGTAGCGTTGGAAACAAAAATGACCACAGGAGTCCATGTAAATATTTAGGGTACAGTCCCAGAATAAAAACACAAAGTTAATAATAAACACCAGTGTAAACATGGAAATAGACAAAAAGAAGATGTTTTAACGTTTCTTGCCCGATGTACAGGATTGCTTCTCTTAGTTTTTATTCACAGGATGTTAAAAGTCTTTCTGATCCACCACCACCTGATAATGTGTATAAATTATTTGAGGAAGGGTCATCGGACCTGAAACGTTAACTCTGTTTCTCTCTCCACAGATGCTGCCAGACCTGCCGAGTTTCTCCGGCAGTCTGTATCTTTGCTTCGGATTTGCAGTATTTTGTTTTATTTGTGTCTTGGTTAGGGCTACTCTGTCCCTGGTTTAATGAACTACATTTTGAAAACAACTGACTCTTTATTAACATAAAGGCAGTAACTGCATCAATACAGCACGAGGTAAGTCAACAGGATCAACATCATTTGCAATATGATGACTGCTCCTAGATGAATGTAAATGTGACATTGTACTGTGGCAAAAACAAATCATTTCTTTTTAAGATTTCACAGGTTTTTTTTATTCCTGTCATAATATATGAGGGATTACAAACTACCTTCGTGCTCAGAATGTGACACAAAAGCATTACAGACTGATGTAAGTCCTGATGAAAGTTAACTGTTTCTCTCTCCGCAGATGCTGCCAGACATGCTGAGTTTCTCCGGCAATTTCTGTTTTTATATCAGAATTCCAGCATCCATATTGTTTTGCTTTTGTGATGTTTTATCTTCTGGGCTCCAGACAAAGAAGAACAAAGAATAAACATACAACACAGGAACAGGCCCTTCAGCCCTCCAAGCCTGTACTTTTTTTCTATTCATTTGCGGGATGTGGGCATCGCTGACTGGCCATCTCAAGGTGCCCTTGAGAAGGTGAGGGTGAGCTGCCTTTTTGAACCGCTGCAGTCCTCCTGCTGTGGGTTGACCCACAATTCTATTAGGGAGGGAATTCCAGGATTTTGACCCAGCGACAGTGAAGGAACGGCAATATATTTCCAAGTCAGGATGGTGAGTGCCTTGGAAAGGAACTTGGAGGTAGTGGTGTTCCCATATATCTGCTGCCTTTGTCCTTCCAGATGGAAGTGATCGTAGGTTTGGAAGGTGCTGTCTGAGGATCTTTGGTGAATTTCTGCAGCGCATCTTGTAGATAGTACACACTGCTGTTACTGAGCGTCGGTGGTGGAGGGAGTGGATGCTTGTGGATGTGGTGCCAATCCAGTGGGCTGCTTTGTCCTGGATGGTATCAAGCTTCTTGAGTGTTGTTGGAGGTGCACCCATCCAGGCAAGTGGGGAGTATTCCATCACACTCCTGACTTGAGCCTTGCAGATGGCAGACAGGCTTTGAGTTTCAGAAGGGGAGTTACTCACCGCAGTATTCCCAGCTTCTGGCCTGCTCTTGTAGCCACTGTGTTAATGTGGTGAGCCCAGTTGAGTTTCTGGTCAATGATAACACCCTGGATGTTGATAGTGGGGGATTCAGTGATGGTAACACTGTTGAATGTCAAGGGACAGTGGTTAGATTGTCTCTTATTGGTGATGGTCATAGCCTGGCATTTGTGTGGCGCGAATGTTACTTGCCACTTGTCAGCCCAAGCCTGAATATTGTCCAGATCTTGTTGCGTGTGAACATGGACTGCTTCAGTATCTGAGGAGTCACAAATGATGCTGAACATTGTGCAATCATTGGTGAACACCCCCACTTCTGACCTTATGATGGAGGGAAGATCATTGATGAAGCATCTGAAGATGGTTGGGCTGAGGACACTACCCTGAGGAACTCCTGCAGAGATGTCCTGGAGCTGAGATGATTCACCTCTCACAGCCACGACCATCTTCGTATGTGTCACGTATGACTCCAGCCACTGGAGAGTTTGCCCCCAATACCCATCGATTCCAGTTTTGCTACAGCTTCTTGATGCCACACTCGGTCGAGTGCAGTCTTGATGTCAAGGGCTGTCACTCTCACCTCACATCTGGAATTCAGCTCTTTTGTTGATATTTGAACCAAGGATGTAATGGGGTCAGGAGCTGAGTGGCTCTGGTGGAACCCAAACTGGGTGTCACTGAGCAGGTTATTGCTGAGCAGGTGCTGCTTGATATCGCTGTTACTGACACCTTCCATCACTTTACTGATGGTCGAGAGGAGACTGATGGGGCGGTAATTGGCCGGGTTGGATTTGTCCTGCTTTTTGTGTACAGGACATACTTGGGTAATTTTCCACATTGTCAGACAGATACCAGTGTTGTAACTGTACTGGAAGAGCTTGGCTAGGGGAGCAGCAAGTTCTGGAGCACAAGTCTTCAGTACTATTGCTGGAATGTTGTCAGGACCCGCAGCCTTTGCAGCATCCAGTGTCTCCAACCATTTCTTGATATCACTTGGAGTGCATCGAATTGGCTGAAGACTGGTGTCTGTAATGCTGGGGACCACTTCAGGAGGCCGAGATGGATCATCCAATTGGCACTTCTGGCTGAAGATTGCTGTGAATGCTTCAGCCGTATCTTTTGCACCGATGTGCTGGGCTCTTCCATCATTGAGGATGGAGATATTCGTGGAGCCTCCGACTCCAGTGAGTTGTTTAATTGTCCACCACAATTCACGACTGGATGTGGCAGGTCTGCAGAGCTTAGATCTGATGCATTGATTGTGGGATCGCTTAGCTCTGTCTATCATTTGCTGCTTTCGCTGTTTGGCATTCAAGTAGTCCTGTTTGGTGGCTTCACCAGGTTCACACCTCATCTTCAGATATGCCTGGTACTGGTCCTGGCATGCCCTCCTGCACTCTCTGTTAAACCAGCGTGGATCCCCTGGCTTGATGGTAATGGTTGAGTGGGGGACATGCCGGGCCATGAGGTTACAGATTGTGCTGGAGTACAATTCTGCTGCTGTTGATGGCCCACAGCGCCTCATGGATGCCCAGTCCTGAGTTGCTAGATCTATATCATTTAGCACAGTGATAGTGCCGCACAACACGATGGAGGTTATTCTCAATGTGAAGGCAGGACTTCATCTCCACAAGGACTGTGCGATGGTCACTCTTACCGATACTGTCATGGACAGATGCGGATGAGGTCAAGTATGTTTTTCCTTCTTGTTGGTTCCCTCACTTCATGCCACAGACCCAGTCTTGCAGCTATGTCCTGTAGGACCCAACCAGCTCGATCAGTAGCACTGCTGCCAAGCCACTCTTGGTGGTGGACATTGAAATCCCCCACCCAGAGTACATTTTGTGCCCTTGCCATCCTCAGTGCTTCCTCCAAGTGTTGTTCAACATTGACGAATACTGATTCATCAGCTGAGGGAGGACGGTATGTGGTAATCAGCAGGAGGTTTCCATGTCCATGTTTAACCTGAAGCCGTGAGACTTCATGGAGTTCTGAGTCAATGTTGAGGTCTCCCAGAGCGACTCACTCCTGACTGTATCCCAGTGTGCCCCCCCCTTTGCTGGGTCTGTCCTGCTGGTGAGACAGGACATATCCCAGGGATGGTGATGACGGTGTCTGGGACATTGTCTGTAAGGTATGATTCTGTGAGTATGACTATGTCAGGTTGTTGCTTGACTAGTCTGTGAGACAGCTCTCCCAATTTTGGCACTAACCCCCAGATGTTTATGAGGAGGACTTTGCACGATTGACAGGGCTGTTTCTGCCGTTGTCTTTTCCGGTGTCTGGGTTGATAGCAGAAGATCCGTTCAGTTTCATTTGTTTGAGTCTTTGTAGCAATTGATACAACTGAGTGGCTTCCTAGGCCATTTCAGAGGGCAACTGAGGGTAATTGCTGTGGGTCTGGAGTCACAGCGAGGCCAGACCAGGTGAGGGAGGCAGATTTCCTCCCCTGAAGGACATTAGTGAACCAGATGGGTTTTTCCGTCAATTGGCAATGATTTCATGCTGATCTGTAGATTCTTAATTCTAGAATTTTTTAAAATCCAAATTCTACCATCTGCCATGGTGGGATTTGAACCTGGGTCCCCAGAACATCAAGGCGTGGGGCTGGATGAACACAGCAGGTCAAGCAGCATCACAGGAGCAGGAAAACTTGACGTTTCGGGCCTAAACCCTTCATCAGAAATGGGGGGAGGGGAAGATGGTTCTGAAATAAATAGGGAGAGAGGGGGAGGCGGATAGAGGATGGATAGAGGAGAGGGTAGGTGGAGAGGAGGCAGACAAGTCGAAGAGGCGGGGATGGAGCCAGTAAAGGTGAGTGTAGGTAGGGGGGTAGGGAGGAGATAGGTCAGTCCAGGGAGGATGGACAGGTCAAGGGGGCAGGATGATGTTAGTAGATAGGAGATGGGGGTGGGGCTTGAGGTGGGAGGAGGGGATAGGTGAGAGGAAGGACAGGTTAGGGAGGTGGAGATGAGCTGGGCTGGTTTTGGGATGCGGTTGGGGGAGGGGAGATTTTGAAGCTTGTGAAATCCACATTGACACCATTGGGCTGCAGGGTTCCCAGGCTGAATATGATTTGCTGTTCCCGCAGCCTTTGGGTGGCATCACTGTGGCATTGCAGGAGGCCCAGGATGGACATGTCGTCTGAGGAATGGGAGGGGGAGTTGATATAGTTCGCGACTGGGAGGTGCAGTTGTTTGTTGCGAACTGAGCACAGGTGTTCTGCAAAGCGATCCCCAAGCCTCTGCTTGGTTTCCCCGATCAGTGTGATTAAGCCATTAATCATTTAAGGATAAATTATATTTGTAAGCTTAGTCTTGCCGATGTAACCTACCAAATATTGTGTTTATACTGAAGGCAACATTAGATGGTTCAGTGCCTTGTCAAGTTTTAATGGCAATGGTATGACAGACGCAAGACTTGAAATTCCTGTTTAGAGAATCATAGAGACATGCAGTGTGAAAACAGACCATTTGGTCCAACCCATCCACGCCACCCATGTTCCCAAACTAAACTAGTCCCAACTGCCTGAGCTTGGCTCCTATCCCTCCAAACCTTTCCTATTCACAAACTTATCCAAGTGTTTTTTAAATGTTGTAGCTGTACCTGTATCCACCACTTCCTCGAGCAGTTCACCCCATACACGAACCACTCTGTGTAAAAAAGTTGCCCCTCATGTCCTTTTTAAATCTTTCTCCTCTCACCTTAAAAATATGCCCCTTAGTTTTGAACTCACCCACCCTAGGGAAAAAACTCTTGTCAGTCACATTGTCTCTGCCTTTCATGATTTTGATTTTATAAGCTTCAAAATGGTCACCCCGTCAACCGCCTACACTACAGTGAAAAAAGCCTTTCCAGTTTATTTGATAGCTCAAACCCTCCATTCCTGGCAACATCCTGGTAAATCTTTTCTGAACCCTCTCTAGTTTAGTAATATCCTGCTTTGGAACAAATCTTTAATTAAACAGGTAAATGAAGACCGTTTCATCAGAACCTGTAATATTTCGGGTCTTGCAAGGTGATGACTGCATTGTAATATTGCCACATATTTCGTATTGTGTGTGCGTGTCTGGGTGTTTCTCAATGTATGTAACTACAATCAGTCTTAGGAATGAGACATACGAGTGTGGATACCATGTGTACAATGGGGTACAAATGCCCTTGTTCAGCGACTGTAAATACATTTTCTCAGGGAGTTGAATTACAAAGAATGTCAATATTCTTTACGGTCAGTTTTCAGATGAAAATGTGCGACAGAGAACATGATGCCCGCCAGGAAAATGGTAACACTGTTCTCCCTGTTATTGGGAGTCGAGTAGCTCAATTGGCTGAATGGCCAGTTAGCGCAGGTTCAATTCCCAACCTGTGCTTCTCAATCTCACCTGAGCTTTGGTGACCATCAGCTTAAAGCCACTACTCTACTGTCTCTGTGTAACAAGAGAGCAACCTAATGGTGCTCTGTGACCATGGTGACTTCACCTTGCTGGTTAGCAAGGTTATACCAGTACTGGTTAGCCGTGGTACTGGGTTATATTAGTATTGGTTAGAGGTGTTACCAGGATGGAAAGTCAGTGGTATCGAGTTATTTTTGGTATTTGTGCATCATGTTGTGCTAAGCCAAGCAGAACTTTCTGATTATGCAACAGCAGTTGTGGGATCTTTCAGTTCCACCTGAGAAAGAGGTGAGTGGGGCCTGCATTTATGATCTCACTCAAAAGTGGCACCTCTGACAGGCAAAGGAACTGAAAACCAAACACTGCATTGAATGGACAGCCAGTCTGACAGAAAGCACCCCCCACCATCACCCAAGGTGAACCTTGGACTGTACCTGTTACTCTGTGTGATCTAACTAAGATTGGAGTTTCATACCAGGTGAATTAGTCATGGGTGGGGATGACCCAGTGGGATTATCACTAGACTACTAATCCAGACACCCAGGGAATGTTCTGAGGACCCGGGTTTTAATCCTGCCATGGTAGTTGGTGGAATTTGAATTGAATAAAAATTTGGAATTGAGAGTCTAATGATGATTGTGAAACCATTTTTGGGGAAATACCCATCTGCTCCTGTAATCTTCCTCCCTTTCCTCGTCTGGCCGACATGTGACTCCAGACCAACAGCAAGGTGGTTGAATCTTAACTGCTGTCTGGGCAACAAAATGCTGACCTAGGCAGTGTCATCCATATCTTGTGAATTAATTTAAAAAGTGACCTATCTGTTGTTTAATTCTATCCTTCCGATAATGAAATCCAGTGTTTGATTTACCTCATAAGCAATAAAACATTAAACAAATACATTTTGATTAACTGCCACACTGCCTTCACATCGTGTATACTTGTCTCTATGTTCAATTGCTGATTAGTACTTCCTGCTTCTTTTCTTAATAGCAAGACCTCATTTCTCATACCCGGTTTTATTGGGCTAATTATTAATTTTGTACAATTGAATTACTTCTCTTTGTCCCCTCAGTATTCCCGAGAACTAAAACAAAGTAACATCCTCCCTGATTGAATTCCCGCCAAAGTACAGGCTGAGAGACTGTTCTTGAATATACAGGTGATCTCGGTCCCACTGGTCGTGTCTGAACCAAGCTGATTAAACAGTGATGGGGAGATTCAATGATCTTATTCATACCTGACAATCAGCCAATGTATAACTGGGGGAGGCAATGGTCTAGTGGCATTATTCCTGGGCTGTTAATCCAGAAATCTGGATAATGTTCTGGGGACCTGGGCTTGAGCCCCACCATGACAGATGGTGGAATTTGAATTCAATAAAACATATCTGGAGTTAAGAGTCTAATGATGACCATGAATCCATTGTCGATTGTCGGAAAAAACATCTGGTTCACTAATGTCCTCTAGGGAAGAAAACTGTCATCCTTGCCTGGTCTGGCCTACGTGTGCCTCCAGACCCACAGCAATGTGGTTGACTCTTAACTGCCCTCTGGGCAATTAGGGATGGGCAATAGATGCTGCGCCTTCTCAGTATCTCCCTGATCCCATAAATTAATAAATAAAGAAATAAACTCTGGTTTAGAGCTTCTCCTTAATGCAAACAATACTGATGGGGGACATAACTGAGATGGATAAAATTATGAGGGCATAGATAGGATAGACAAGAAGTAATTTTTTCCCTTAAATATAAATGACCGGGGCATAGATTTAAAGTAAGGGGCTGGAGGTTTAGAGGAGATATGTGAAAACCCTTTCAGGGTGGTGGGAATCTGGGACTCACTGCATGTAAGGGTGGGAGAATGTTAGAATGCTCATCTCATTGAAGAACTAATTCAATGTGCAGTTGTGATCCAAGGCAAGCAATGTTATGGACCAGGTCCTGGAAAATATGATTAGAGTAATTAGGTGGGCTCTTTTGACTGGATCAGATGCAGTGGGCCAAAGGGCCTGTTTCTGTGCTGTGAATCGCTATGTCTCTTTGGTTGTCTGGTGGTTGAATGTCAAACATTTTGAGTGTCATTGGAGCTGCACCCATCCAGACAATGAGGAATATTCCTGACTTGTGCCTTGTAGATGGTTGACAGGCTTTAGGGATCAGGAGTTGAGTTACTAACAGCAGAATTTCCAGCCTCTAACCTGTCCTTGCAGCCGCAGTGTTTATGTAGCAAATTCCATTGGTTGCAAAATGAACAGTTAATGCTGACGAATCATATTTTGTTTCATTGGGTCATTCTGCACATATTGTGATTTCAGTTCTGCCTCACTGTTAATCTCTCTGTAGTCTCTCGTTTCCGTTGAACATGTCTTTGGTAGAAGTGTGTTTTGTCAAGTTAGACTCAGCTAATTCAGCACTCTTTTACCAGTTTTAATTCCCAACAACATTCTGAAAGAGCACCCTGAAGGGTTTAACTGTTGCAGTGCTGACAGTTTTCAGAAAACCCTTCCTCTATGCTCATATTGTTCACTTTTTGCAGCAAGGAGCAATTTTTTAAAAAAATGATCCACTCGTCAGGATTTTGGAGTTGTGAAAAGAAGTGCTCAGATCTTGAGCAATGGGATCCGAGGTCAGGAGTAGAGACATCAGTGATGTCCAGTTGTTCAAATACACTGAATGGAGGGCTTAGCGCGTCATGGACATGCAGCAAGATATGAAAAGATATTTTACTCAATCAGGAAATTATTACCTACTCATCTTCTTGCCAAACCTTTCTATTCACTAGAAATACTTCCTTTAATCCAGGTTTATTGTTCTCTGTAATTGTCTGACCTGGTAATTTATTAAATGATTCATTTGCCTCTAATTATCTGATTCATTGCTCACAATCTCCTTAATTTCTAAACATGTTGCAGTTTAACCTTTGCACTGTAGTCAATAATGTGCCTGGATCAGTTTTCGTCATGCTCCACGTAACCTTTGAAAAGGTTATTTTGTAGCCTTTGACATTCCAATTCCTTAATCTCTTCTCGTGATTTAAAGTCATGGTCACTTTCATGCCTTATTTCTCTAGCCTCTGAAAAACAATAAGGTCCTTTCTTTGATCAGCCTAGAGCTGCTCTCCCTATATCAAAACTATGATGACAGTAATTATTCCACAGGGAGCAGTGTTGGGGCCCTTGTTGTTTATATAAATTATTTAGACTTGAATGTAGGAGGGTTGATCAGAATGTTTGTGGACAGTATGAAAATCAGTGAGGTGGTAAATAGTGAGGAGGATAGGTTTAGATTACAGGACGATACAAATAGGCTGGTCAGATGGGTTGATCAGTGACAAGTGGAATTCTTTCGGGTTAAATGTGATGAACTTGGGCAGGACAAACAAGGCAGGGAATATGGGATAAACAGTAGGACCTGGAAAGCACTGAGGGCCAGAGGGACCTTGGTATGCATGGACACCAGTCCCTTAAGGTATCAGGAAGAATGGAGAAAGTGGTTAAAAAGCAAGTGGGATACTTGTGTCAATAAATGTGGAGCTGGAGTGGAGGAGATTGAGAGGCAACAAGATTGAGATGTATAACATTGCAAGGAGGATAGAGAAGGTAGACAGAAAGAAACTTTCCTCTTGATTGACAGATCAATGACTGAGGGACATAGATTCAAGGTAAGGGGCAGAAGGATTCGAGGAGATGTGAAGTTTTTTTTTCACCCAGAGAGTGGTGGGAATCTGGAACCAACTGCCCACAAGGGATGATAGAGGCAGAAGCCTTTATAACATTGAAGAAGTACTTAGATGTTCACTCGCAATGCCAAGGCTATGGGCCAAGGCTGGAAAATAGGATTAGAGTAGCTAGGTGGTTGTTTTTGGCTGGTACACTCGATGGGCTGAAGGGCATTTTTTAGGTGCTGGAGATTTCTATGACTCTACAACTGACAATTGGATTCTGAACTCTACGTTTAGTAAATAACTTGCCTTTGCACAAGGTTAAAACTCAGTTTTCCCACTGGGAGTGAAAATTGATGTTTTGTACGAAATGTGAGTAAGGCTGCTGAGTAAAACAGGTAAATAACAGCATTAGAAATCATCAGAAGTCAAGCTCAAGCTCACAAATAAATGATTAAAATTAGAATCAGATTTAATTGAATTGATTTTCACTAAAAAAGAATCAATGATTGAAAAGCTTAAATCACATTCCATGCATAAATAATCTTTGATCATTTGTAACAGTTACTTAATTTCAAACTCAATAATTCGGAAAGTCATTCTTGTGCAAGGCACTTTCTGATCCTTTGCTTTTGGTCCAAATATCTAAGCAACCAGCAGGAGCAACAATGAATTAGATTAAGGTTGTAGTATGAGCAGAAACCTGCTTCAGCTTGCTTTGGAAGAAACATAGCTTTGACAAAGGAGCAATGTCAGATTTCACATTCTCCACATAATTATTCCGGTCAGTTTCTTTTGTCTTTCCTGAGTCTGTAATCTGTACACACCACTTTTCACAATGTGCCATTAACGAGCTGCTCTTCAAAAATTATTGGAACAAATATTGTTATTTTCAGAAAAAGTCAAACATTGATTTGTAATTAGTGTCTGAAATGTGATGTACTTGAGGAAAAATGCAGCTTCACTTCAGAGTTAGTGACTGGCTTCTGGATGTTGAATTACAGGATTTTTGCAGGATTAGTCTGGCAGTGACTTAAAACAATGTGAAAGATCAGGAACTTCTTGTCCATTTAGACAATTAAGCTTTGTTGATGTTTTCTTTGATAATGTTAAAACATTCTGAATCACTTTACTGTGAAAACTGATGTAACTTAGGATTTGGTGTTTAATAAAATATCCACGCTTATTTTGGTGAACATTAACAACTGTATGTACTTACAATGGTAGTTTGTTTACAACACAACAGTCACTGAAAAACCAGCTTCAAAGACAGAACTTCAAGGAAACTGCTGGCACAAGTATTCACCTATCTCGAGGTTAATATTCAGACTAAACCTTGGGCACAGCAATAATATCAGCATGGCGATGGTTTAGTGGTCTTTATTCTGCCAAGAATTTGCTAAATCTTCAGTAATTAAGAAAAAGTAAGTCAACAGTATTTTATTTTTGCCTTTGATCATGTTCTTTCCCATGACCCATTACTTTTGACAAAAGTTTGGATGGTTCTGAAAGGGAACTGAAACAGCCTGAGAGTTGGCAGCAAGCCAGGTATATGTGTCAATCCATCTCAGCATCACTGATATGCAACTAGGCCCCAGACTCTTTGTTGCTGCACAGACAAATCCACAGAAAAGACAAAAGGCTTGATGATGGCTGACAAGTATTGATGAGAATTTCGTAATTAGGAATTTGCAGAGAAACTGGTACTCTATCTCGTGGTCAGTTTTCAGTGTGCAGTTCTTTAACTATGGAACAGACTTGAATACAAGCAAATCAAACCCCCATCAAGAACAGCTTCGATTTGCATTCCTTTCTTACCCAACCAAAATTTAACGTAACAACCCTCACTAATAGCTTTAGGCACATCGTCCTTGGCCACTTCAAATGTGAAATTAGAACATAGAACATAGAACAGTACAGCACAGTTCAGCCCCTTCGGCCCACGATGTTGTGCCGACCTATTATCCTACTAAGTACAAACTGCCCTGCATACCCTACATTTTACTATCCTCCATGTGCCTATCCAAGAGTCGCTTAAAAGTTTCTAAAGTATCTGACTCCACTACCACTGCCGGCAACGCATTCCACATGCCCACCACTCTCTGTATAAAGAACCTACCTCTGACATCTCCCCTACACCTTCCTCCAATCACTTTAAAATTATGCCCCGTCTTAATAATAATTTCTGCCCTGGGAAAAAGTCTCTGACTATCCACTCTATCAATGCCTCTCATCATCTTCTACGTAATTCTTACTGTAAGATCTATTCTTTGTCAGTTGGGCTGTCTGTATATCACAAACTCACAGAATCACTGAGTTGGTACAACACAGAGAAAGCATCAAGAAAAGCAGGGTCCCAACACTGACCCCTGGGGAGCTGCACTACAAAACTTATCTCCAGTCTAAAAAGCACCCATTCACCATCACTCCCTGATTTCTGTCACTCAGCCAATTCTGTAGCATGTTGCAACAGCCCGTTTTAAGCCATGAGCTGAACTTTGCTCACGAGCCTGTTGTGTGGCACTGTATCAAATGCATTCTGGATGTGCATGGACACCACACCAACAGCATTCCCAACAGCTTTCCGTCATATCTCTTCAAGAAGCTCCAAGTTAGTCAAATATGGTTTTCCCTGCAGGAATCCACTCTGGTCTTCCTTAATTAACCTGCATTTATCCATGTAACATTATCCCACTTTATTTCCTTATTACCAAAGTTAAACTAGACTGTTTAACTTCTGAGGAAGGGTCACTCGACCCGAAACATTAACTCTGATTTCCCTCTACAAATGCTGCCAGACCTGCTGAACTTTTCCAGCAACTTCTGTTTTTGTTAAACTGGGCCTGTAGTTGTTTGATAGAACTCTATAACCTTTGCTATAATGTTTGCAATTCAAGGTAAAATATATTAAATATTGAACTGAAAGGAGTTTAGTATATTGACTGTGAATTGCTGTGGTAGGATGCAAGAAGTGTTAAATTTTATGTGGTAATGAACAGTTGAACTGAATAAATTTATTGCAACACCGAAGACAGATGTGAATTGAAAGAGCGGGAGGCGATGCATTGGTGGTATTATCACTGTTAATACAGACACCCAGGTAATGTTCTGCGTTCAAATCCTGCCAAGGCAGATGGTAGAATTTAGAGATAGAAACTGCCATCCTTACCTGGTCTGGTCTATATGTGACTCCAGACCCATAGCAATGTGGTTGACTCTTAACTGCCCTCTGGGCAATTAGGGATGGGCAATAAATGCTGCCTAGCCAGTGCCGCCCTCATCCCGTGAGTGAAGGGGCGTGAAGGGGTGAAGTCAAGCAACAGTGAAAAACACTGGAGAAAGATTTAGTGAACACCTTGAATAACACAAAGCCCACGAGCACAGAAAGATTAGAATGGCTGAGCAGGAGGTACAACCCAGTTTTAAGATTCACCACATATGCATGTCAGACTAGTGCAGGATTTCACCAGGTCAACATGCCACGACATGAAGGATGTGCGGGATCTGCAATAACATTCAGTAAGTATGTCATTTCAGGCAGTCTTCAAGTCACGAAAAGAGAGGGTTTTGTTTTTACCTGAAATGAAGCAGATGTGGAATGGAAAGGGATTGAAAAGCCTGCCGATTAAAATGATTAGGAGTTGGAGCATCTTAACTGCATGATGGAAATAAGCAGCGCATCTGATAAAATAAAAG
Organism: Ginglymostoma cirratum; assembly: GCA_024137785.1. NCBI lineage: Eukaryota > Metazoa > Chordata > Chondrichthyes > Orectolobiformes > Ginglymostomatidae > Ginglymostoma > Ginglymostoma cirratum. The sequence continues at coordinate 1,711,101 of JAHRHZ010000004.1, forward strand.
ACAATCTTTCACAACAGGATTATAGAGTTCACTATCAACTATTACAGCCCTGAATAAGAATGTAAATTCAGCACTTGTGCGTGTACAGGCAAAGTCAATTGACCAAACATGGGTAGGGAGTCCTCTCAATCTGCTGCACAATATTTTCTTGGGAGTTTTATGAAAATAACAGACCTGCTCATGCCCAAGCCAGACGTAAACATTCTGATTTTTCCTTACTGGTTGAAACACTAACACAGCCACCCTCTGGGCACTGAACCACCATCACTTTCTCACTGTGCTGCAGAAGAAAGTGAACCAATCGAGGAGCAGATGGTGAAGGGAAATTATCGGAGAGAAACCAGTGACATTAACTGGTGCCTATTTTTGAAAGAAAAATACCCAACTTTTATTCCTTTGCAAGAATTACTCAACATTGAATTTAGACTTTGGTGAGTTTGAAGTGAAAGCCAGGAAGCCATTGTGTTAAGGGCTTGGATGGAAAGGAATTTGTTAAGTGTGTACAAGTAAATTTTCTGATTCAGTATGTGAATGTATCTACCAGAGAAGGTGCAAAACTTGACCTACTCTTGGAAAATAAGGCAGGCCAGGTGACTGAGGCATCAGTGGGGGGTGCACTTTGTGCCAGTGACCATAATTCTATCAGTTTTAAAATAGTGATGGAAAACGTTAGGCTGGATCTGAAAGTTAAAGTTTGAAATTGGAGGAAGGCCAATTTTGACAGTATTAGGCAAGAACTTTCAAAAGTTGGTTGGGGGCAGATACGCACAGGTAAAGGGACAGCTGGAAAATGGGAAACCTTCAAAAATGAGCTAACAAAAGTCCAGAGATAATATGTTCCTGTTAGGGTGAAGGGCAAGGCTGGTACATTTAGGGAATGATGGATGAATAGAGAAATTGAGGTTTTGCTAAGAATAAGAATGAAGCATATGTCAGGTATAGACAGCAGAGATTGAGTGAATCCCAAGAAGAGTATAAAGGCAGTAGGAGTATATTTAAGAGGTAAATCAGGAGAGCAAAAAGGGGACATGAGATGGGGAAATAGGGTTAAGGAGAATCCAAAGGGATTTGACAAATACATTATGGACAAAAGGGTAACTAGGGAGAGAATAGGGCCCCTTAAAGATCAGCAAGGCCACCTATGTGTGGAACCACAGGAGATGGGGGAGATACTAAATGAGTATTTTGCAACAGTGTTTACTGTGGAGAAGGATATTGAAGCTAGAGAACATGAGGGAATAAATAATGACTTCTTGAAAAATGTCCACATTACAGAGGAAAGGTGCTGGACATCTTGAAACGCATAATAGTGGATAAATACTCAGGATCTGATCAGGTGTACCCTAGAGCTCTGCGGGAAGCTAGAGAAGTGATTGCTGGGCCCCTTACTGAGATGTTTGTATCATCGATAGCCACAGGCGAGGTGCCAGAAGACTGAATGTTGGCTAACATGGTGCCATAATTAAGAAAGGTGGTAAGGACAAGCCAAGGAACTATAGACCGGTCAGCCTGACATCGATGGTGGGCATAGTGTTGGAGGAAATCCTGAGGGACAGAATTTACATGTATGGCGAGAGGAAAGGACTAATTAGGGATAGTTAACATGGCTTTGTGCATGGGAAATCATGTCTAACTAAATTGAGTTTTTTAAAGAAGTAACAAAGAGGATTGATGAGGGCAGAGCAGTGGATGTTGACTATATGAACTTCAGTAAGGCATTTGACAAGGTTCCTCATGGCAGACTGGTTAGCAAGGTTAGATCACATGGAAAACAGGAAGAACTAGCTATTTGGATACAGAACTGGCTCGAAGGTAGAAGACAGAGGGTGGTGGTGGAGGGTTGCTTTTCAGACTGGACGCCTGAGAACAGCAGTGTGCCATAAGGATCAGTGCTGGGTCCACTGTTTTTCATCGTTTATATAAATGATTTGGATGTGAACATAGGAGGCATGGTTTGTAAGTTTACAGATGGCATCAAAATTGAAGGTGTAGTGGACAATGAAGAAGATTTTCTTTTTCTATTCATTTATGGGATGTGGGCATTTCTGGCTGGACGGCATTTCTGGTTGGCCAGCATTTCTTGCCCATCCCTAGTTGCCCTTGAGAAGGTGGTGGTGAGCTGCCTTCTTGAACCACTGCAGTCCTTCTGCTGTGGGTTGACCCACAATGCCATTAAGGAGGGAATTCCAGGATTTTGGCCCAGTGACAGTGAAGGAATGGCGATATATTTCCAAGTCAGGATGGTGAGTGACTTCAAGGGGAATTTGGAGTTGATGGTGTTACCATGTATCTGCTGCCCTTGTCCTTCCAGATGGAAGTGGCCGTGGGTTTGGAAGGAGCTGTCTGAGGATCTTTGGTGAATTTCTGCAGTGCATCTTGTAGATAGTACACACTGCTGCTACTGAGTGTTGGTGATGGAGGGAGTGGAGGCTTGTGGATGTGGTGCCAATCAAGTGGGCTGCTTTGTCCTGGATGGTGTCAAGCTTCTTGAGTGTTGTTGGGGCTGCACCCATCCAGGCAAGTGGGGAGTATTCCATCACACTCCTGACTTGCGCCTTGTAGATGGTGGAGAGACTTTGAGGAGTCAGGAGGTGAGTTATTCACCGCAGTATTCCCAGTTTCTGGCCCATTCTTGTAGCCACTGTGTTTATGTGGTGAGTCCAGTTGAGTTTCTGGTCAATGGTAACCCCCAGGATGTTGATAGTGGGGGAGTTCAGTTTTGGTAACGCCATTGAATGTCAAGGGACGGTGGTTAGATTTTCTCTTATTGGTGCTGGCCATAGCCTGGCAATTGTGTGGCGTGAATGTTATTTGCCACTTGTCAGCCCAAACCTGGATATTATCCAGATCTTGTTGCAAGTGAACACAGACTGCTTCAGTATCTGAGGAGTCACAAATGGTGCTGAACATTGTGCAGTCATTGGTGAACATCATCACTTCTGAGCCTATGATGGAGGGAAGGGCATTGATGAAGCAGCTGAAGATGGTTGGGCTGAGGACACTACCCTGAGGAACTCCTGCAGAGATATCCTGGAGCTGAGATGATTCACCTCCAATAACCACGACCATCTTCGTATGTGTCACGTATGACTCCAGCCACTGGAGAGTTTGTCCCCTGATACCTATTGATTCCAGTTTTGTTAGAGCTCCTCAATGCCATACTCGGTTGAATGCAGTCTTGATGTCAAGGGCTGTAGCTCTCACCTCACCTCCGGTGTTCAGATCTTTTGTCCAGGTTTGAACCAAGGCTGTAATGAGATCAGGAGCTGAGTGGCCCCTGGTGGAACCCAAACTGGGCGTCACTGAGCAGGTTATTGCTGAGCAGGTGCTGCTTGATATCGCTGTTACTGACACCTTCCATCACTTTACTGATGATCGAGAGGAGACTGATGGGGCGGTAATTGGCCGGGTTGGATTTGTCCTGCTTTCTGTGTACAGGACATATTTGGATAATTTTCCACATTGTCGGGTAGATACCAGTGTTGTAACTGTACTGGAACATCTTGGCTAGGGGAGCAGCAAGTTCTGGAGCACAGGTCTTCAGTACTATTGCCAGAATGTTGTCAGGGCCCATAGTCTTTGCAGCATCCAGTGTCTCCAACCATTTCTTGATATCACGTGGAGTGAATCGAATTGGCTAAAGACTGGTATCTGTAATGCTGGGGACCACTGTAGGAAGCCAAGATGGATCATCCACTTGGCACTTCTGGCTGAAGGTTGCTATGAATGCTTCAGCCTTATCTTTTGCACTAATGTGCTGGGCTCTTCCATCATTGAGGCTGGGGATATTTGTGGAGCCTCCTCCTCCAGTGAGTTGTTTAATTGTCCACCACCATTCACTGCTGGATGTGGCAGGACTGCAGAGCTTAGAATCTGATCCATTGGTTGTGGGATCACTTAGCTCTATCACTTGCTGCTTATGGTGTTTGGCCTCAGAGTACAATGGGATGTTGATCACAATGCCATATCCCCAGACCTGCACTCATCCCTGGAACATCCAAACAACAAGGACACCTACGTCAGACTCCTGCTCATTGACTACAGCTCCACCTTCAACATCATTATCCCCTCCAGTCTGATCTCAAAACTTAAAGACCTTGATCTCAGCTCTACCCTCTGCAACTGGATCCTCAGCTATCTGACCCACAGACCGCAGTGAAGATAGACAACTGCACCTCCTCCACAATAACACTCAACACTGGAGCCCCCCCCAGAGGATCCATTCTCAGCCCCCCACTGTACTCCCTGTACTCCCACAACTGCGCTGCCAAATTCCAAATAAATGCCATCTCCAAGTTCACTGATGACACCGCCGTAGTGGAATGGACATTTAATAACAACAAAATACAGGAGAGATCGAGGGCTTGGTGACATGGTGCAATGAAAACAAATTGTCTCTCAACGTTGGTAAAACTGAAGTACTGATTATTGACTTCAGTGAGAAAGAAGGAGAAAGAACACGCCCCGATCTACATCAATGGAACTGAGGGTGAGAGGGTGGAGAGTGTCAAGCGCTCAAGCAGGTTCAGGAACCATTCCTTCCCAGCCATTATTGGACTGATGGATGGACTCTTTGGCCTCAAATAATGCTGATCTTGCTAACATTTATCTCGCCCAGCGCATGCCCTGTGCAATGTAACCTGTATGTATGGGACTGGATTTATTTAGGATATCTGGTTGGTATGGATGAGTTGGACTGAAGGGTCTGTTTCTGTGCTGTGTATCTCTATGATTCCATGACTCTATCAGAAAATTATCATGGGGGTCGTACAGTCTTAGAGAAGTACAGCACTGAAACAGACCCTTCAGCCCAACTCATCCGTGCCAACTAGATAGCCCAATCTGACCTGGTCCAATTTGCCAGCATTTGGCCCAGATCCTTCTAAACCCTTCCTATTCATATACCCGTCCAGATGCCTTTTAAATGTTGTAATTGTACCCACCTCCACCATTTCTTCCAGCAGCTCGTTCCATACATGCAACACACAAAAAAGTTACTCCTCAAATCTTTTTTAAATCTTTCCCCTCTCATCTTAAACCTATGCCTCTCTAGTTTTGGACTCTCCCACCCCAGGAAAAAGACCTTGGCTTTTCACCCTATCCATTCCCCTCATGATTTTATAAACCTCCATAAGATCACCCCTATACCTCCGATGCTCCAGGGAAAATAGCCCCAGCCTATTCAACCTCTCCCTATAGTTCAAACACCTCAGACCCAACAACATTCTTGTAAATCTTTTCTGCATCCTCTCAAGTTTAATTAATTAGCAAAATGTCACTCTTTTAGATTTTGGCAATGTATGTAAAGCATGCATTTTAGTTGTAACTATGAAATCAATCAATTTTCATTAAACATAAGTTATTTCAGATTCCTTAAATGGCCAGACTGTAAATGAAAGCAATTAGCAGAGAAACCAGCCAGTGTCTACCAATTCAACTCACCGAGGAACACTCATTAAAAACAAAAACCCTTCCAAACCAGACAGACCAGTATTATATTCCATGAACTGATTGTGAACTAAGTGACCTGTTTCTTGTCAAAGGTTTGAATCTGAAAACAGCCGTCATTTACTAAAAATCATTCACAGGATGTCAGCGTCACTGGCTGCCCAGCATTTATTGTCCATCTCTAGTTGCCCTTTAGAAGGTGGTGGTGAGCTCCACACTGAGCCACTGGTGCAGATAAAATCACGGTAATTTTACATTTACAAATATATTTCCGGATCGCATGCACAGGGCCTAGGAGAAATTAGGAAAGAATGTATTTCTTACGGTAATGTTGTTAACAAGTTTACATGCAAAGTCAAACACAGGTGAAGTGAGAAACACAGCCCTTAACATCAAGGCCACATTCAGTCCAGTGTGGCATCACAGAGTCCTGGCAAAACTGGGGTCACTAAGTATCAGGGGGCAAATGCCCCACTGGTTAGTGTCATACCTGGCACATAGGAAGATGGTTGTTGTTGTTGAGAATCAGTCATCTCAGCTCCAGGATATCTGTTCTGGTCACCACATTATCAAAAGGCTGTGGAAGCTTTGGAGAGGGTACAGAAAAGGTTTACCAGGATGTTGCCTGGTATGGGGGATTTTAGTTATGAAGAAAGGATGGATAGACTGAGTTTGTTTTCACGGGAACGCAGGAGGTTGAGGGGCCACCTAATAGAAGTTTATAAGATTGTGAAAGGCATAGATAGAGTGGAAAGTATGAGCCTATCTCCCAGGGTGGACAGGTCAGTTACTTAGGGGGCACAGGTTCAAGGTGCGAGGGGGGGGTAAGTTTAAAAGAGATGTGCAAAGCTAGCTTTTCACACAAAGGGTGGTGAGTGCCTGGAATGTGCTGCCAGAGGAGGTGGTGGAAGCTGACACAATAGCAGCATTCAGGAAGCACCTGGACAAATACATGAATAGGAAGGGAATAGAGGGATATGGATCCTGTAAGTAGTACGAAAGGACAAGTGATGCCTTGAGTATTGCATCTAGAAAATGGCTGCTGAGACTGTGCAGCCCTACACTGAGGGTAAGCGGAGATGTTCTGGGCTTTAGTAATGGAGTAGGACTTGAACCTATAAACTGGGAGGCACCAACACTGAATGAAGTCTCCTTAGCAGCCAGAGACTGCGAACAAAAGAATGCTTCTAGGAGATTAAAAAATTAAATTTTACTTTCTCACCTTGTTTCAAGTCACAGATTCAGCAAGAGGTCATTCAGCTGATGATAACAAAAAATTGTTTTCAACAATTGGCTTCACAATGTAAAGCACTGTTGGGCACCTTTTGGTATTACTTAGGGATTTAGTTGCTGATCAGGAGCTGGGAACCTTCAAGCTTGGCTGAGACTCAATGTTTTAAGATCTCGGTGACTTTAAAGAAAGACAGTAGCTAATGTTGCTGAGGCCAGACTCTGGTATCTGTCAACACATTCTATGCCGTCCTGAATCACATTCTCTATTGCAGTCAGTTGCTCTGCATTTCCTCCATTTTCCAGGCTGTCAGCACTGACAGAGGTCGGACGTCACTTCACAAACTTGTAGATGCCATCTAGGTCTATCCAAATATGTATTACAATAGAGCAGGGGGACATCATTTTAAAGTGAAAGGCAGAAGGTTTAGACGGAATCTGAGGAAGCCTTTTTCACTCAGAGGGTGGTGGGGTCTGGAATGCACTGCCTGGGAGGGAAGTTGACGTGGATAACATCCCATCTTTAAATGGTACTTGGGTGAGCAATTGAAATGTTGTAACATTCAAGGCTCTGGGCCTAGTGAGAGAAGGTGGAAATAGTGTAGATAGTATATTTTTGATGGTATAGACTTGATGGGCTCAAGGCCTCTTCTGCACTGTATAATTCCATGATTCTATACCCTTGGGATGTTTAACTTATGCTCTGTAATACTCCCAAGGACCAACAAGAATGGTGCAGGTGGAGACCAGGTTACTGCATGTGGGTAGATGTGAAGGCCAGGGCTTCACTTCTTAACCTCAGACTCATATTGGAGTGAAAATTAGCTTCTGAATGTTTATTGGTGAGAGCTATCGATCGAGAAAGCTGCTCAATAAATACACAGGATCCTCATCTTTGTAAACAGACACATAGAGGCCAAATGCAAGGAAGTCACCTTTTTGAAAATCACTGCTTAATCTCCAGTGGGAAAATTGCATGTAATTTGGACACAGTGCATTCAGATGTCACTGTCTTACTGAGGAGCTTGACTGGGAATTCAGTTCCTGGAAAGGATAGGAGAAGCTACGATTGTATCAGAGATAAAAGGTACTGCAGATGCTGGAGAATCCGAGATAACAAGCATGGGGCTGGATGAACACAGCAGGTCAAGCAGCATCATAGGAGCAGGAAAACTTGACGTTTCGGGCCTAAACCCTTCATCAGAAATGGGGGAGGGGAAGAGGGTTCTGAAATAAATAGGGAGAGAGGGGGAGGCGGAGAGAGGATGGATAGAGGAGAGGATAGGTGGAGAGGAGGCAGACGGCATCACTGTGGCATTGCAGGAGGCCCAGGATGGACATGTCGTCTGAGGAATGGGAGGGGGAGGCTGCAGGAACAGCAAATCATATTCAGCCTGGGAACCCTGCAGCCCAATGGTATCATTGTGGATTTCACAAGCTTCAAAATCTCCCCTCCCCCAACCGCATCCCAAAACCAGCCCAGCTCGTTCCCACCTCCCTAACCTGTTCTTCCTCTCACCTATCCCCTCCTCCCACCTCAAGTCCCACCCCCATCTCCTATCTACTAACCTCATCCCGCCCCCTTGACCTGTCTGTCCTCCCTGGACTGACCTATCTCCTCCCTACCTCCCCACCTACACTCACCTTTACTGGCTCCATCCCCGCCTCTTCGACTTGTCTGCCTCCTCTCCACCTATCCTCTCCTCTATCCATCTTCTTTCTGCCTCCCCCTCTCTCCCTATTTTTTTCAGAACCCCCTTCCCCTCCCCCATTTCTGATGAAGGGTCTAGGCCCGAAACGTCAGTTTTCCTGCTCCTATGATGCTGCTCGGCCTGCTGTGTTCATCCAGCCCCACACCTTGTTATCTCGGATTCTCCAGCATCTGCAGTACTTTTTATCTCTGATCCCAGAGACTGATGTTTTGTCATCAGTGCGATACTCTCTTTCATTTTCCTCAATATTTCACAGGCATGTTTTTTTCCGCTCATGTAAATTTTCTCCTGCAGCGTTCTAGAATCTGTGACATTAGTACAATCCCCTCACATCTTTTCCATGACTCAGCCTGTGGTGCTGTCAAACCAGATTTACTGACAGAGATTGTTGAGGAGTGGAACCACTCTGCCTCAGGAAGTGTTTTAACAATGTCCAGAGCCTGTGTTGCTGCCAGTTGATGTGGACCAGGAGAAGCAGACCTTTTCTGTTGTGTGTAGGGAACAGTTCCTTGCTGAGATAATACACAGAGCACAAGATTGATTGAACCAATGAACTGAAAAGATCTCTAAGCTCACAGGAGAACAAGATGTACATTTTCATTAGAGACTGCTTTCAGGTAACGGCATACTAATGGGTACCAAACTCCCATTGTGTTTGTCCATTGGCTTAAAACAAATCCCATGTTGTTCACTGTATCAACCCCTAAAGCTCCAAAACCTGCATTTTGGGAAATGGCTATTTCAGCATTGGTGTGTGTTAGACATCCCTTTACTTTCACATCATTCCTTATGAAATAGTGTTACCTCCTCCTGCACGGGTCTCCAGACACTGCCAATCTTGCCATCATTTGTAAAAAGCAATTGGGGAAATATTGTCTGTTTCTTTCTACCTTCAGCAAAAAGCAGGTTCTTGAAACTGAACAGGCAGCTCCACCAAAGTGTCAACACGAATGGAATGGGCCATTCTGACCATATTGTAAATGATGGTCCCTTCATGAATGACCCCAGGACATGTTTCAGGGATGGTGGAGAGGAGCTGACACTCACTGGAGCATATATTTCAGGCCTGGCTTTCTCCAGTGAAGGATGTTGGTGAGCAACGGGAGAGAGCAAATTGGAGTCCATACTGAATATCACCTACTGCTAAGTTATAACTGACAGCACATTAAAAATCAATTGTAGTTCAGGTAGTTTTAAATATTTACTTCAATTGGACATAGGATTAAATTTAAGTAGAAATAATAATGTATGCACACTAAGAAAACCTATTCTAAACATGAGTCAGAACTTCATAAACTTCCTTCAAATTTAAAGACAAGAAACAGGAAGTTGCTCAAGCAGTGCTGCCAGACCTGTTTTAGGATAGTTTTATACTTAAGTGATTGGTTAAGTCCTAACTTGCACCTTTATCTCTTCCATTGTTGGTAGTAGCCATGGTGATTGTCATGACACAGGCTGCCATAGCCTCCTGTTGGTAGACAATTTGCAGCAGGAACTGAAGGTTAAAGTGATCGATGGTCAAGGGAGAGAAGAAGCCACAAGGACAAAGACTTTTCAACTCATTTAGAGAACTGTCTGGCCAAAACAGGCAGAACTTGGGTATCTATCATTTAAATAATCCTACATTATCTCTAATAGCCACCAGACACTCACGAACCATAACAAAACAAATCAGGTTATAAGGGGTAGTAGGAACTGCAGATGCTGGAGAATCGGAGACAACAAGGTGTAGAGCTGGATGAACACAGCAGGCCAAGCAGTATCAGAGGAGCAGGAAGGCTGATGTTTCGGGCCTAGACCCTTCATCAGAAATTTCTGAAGAAGACTCCTCTCATGCTGCTTGGCCTGCTGTGTTCATCCAGCTCTGCACCTTGTTATCTCTTAAACCAGGTTATAACGCAGTCATGACTCATTATTGTACATCATGCAATTAAAGGTGAGTTGTAGGAATCAAAACAGTCTGGGAAGCTAAGAGGCAGTATCTTTGAGAGAAATGAGAGATTACCACATTAATGGCCAAGATTTTACAGTAATACTAATGACAGAACTGTCTTTACTCACCATTGTGCACACCTCCTTCGGAATTTGCAGTTTGTGGTGGAAATCCAGTTCACAGCTCCACATCAGTCAGGGGGCTACATGCAGGGGCCATCCACTCTGGCCACAGTGGGCAGGCCTTGTCCCTCAGATTTGTCAGGTCCCTGGGCCCTCAAACACACCAGGTCCACCAGACTCTGACCAGCTTTGACAGGCAGCCCTTGGACATGATGGAGCAGACCCCTGCCTGTTTTGTCTGCAGCTCCCTGGCTAACGTAACGCTACTCCCTCCTGACTGCAGCTGCTGGCCCTACAGGACTGACCATTACCCATTGCCCGATCTGTAATCAGACACATCCCTGAATGTGGCCAGCTAGAATGAATGACTGACCAGGCTGTGTGTGGACTATGCCCATGCCTGTTGGTACCAGCACCCTCTCACCAACAGCACTCATCCTGAATGGCCTGGGGACTGGGTCCCAGCCACCTCTGGACAAGGTAATTTAGTTGAATAAGCGTGCAGTGTGTTTGCTACACAGGCAGCTGGCACGTGCTGTGGGGGTTAGACTGATGTCTCAGTGTGTGCTGGACAGCAAGCTGTCTCCCCTGGACAGATCCTGACTAAACTACAGCCTGTCAGTATGCCTGTGCTAAGGAGCTCCTCAGTATGGCAGCACTGAGAGCCTTTGGGTGATGCACCAATGCACTAACAAGCAAACATTTCCTATTCATATCATCACCCAAATGTCTTTTAAATGTTGTTACTGTACCTGTATCCACCACTTCCTCTGGCAGCTCATCCAACACATGAACCAGTCTCTGTGTAAAAAAGTTGCCCCTTATGTCTTTTTTAAATCTTTTGATATATATGCATCCATTTTCCACTTGGGAACTCTACAGCCTCTGGCCTCAATATTGAGTTTGACCCTTTTAGGGTTTGAGGCACCTTCTCCCATGTCCTTACCCTAACCCTTACACACCAGAGATAAAAGGTACTGCAGATGCTGGAGAATCCGAGATAACAAGGTGTGGAGCTGGATGAACACAGCAGGCCAAGCAGCATCGTAGGAGCAGGAAAGCTAGACGTTTCGGGCCTAGACCCTTCATCAGAAATGCCTGCTCCTATGATGCTGCTTGGCCTGCTGTGTTCATCCTTACACACCAGGCCTTGTTATCACGTGGTCTGTTCTTACACACAACTCACTGTTATTCACTAACTGTCCCCATTTGTAGATATTCACTCTCCTAGTCTGATCATTACCCATTACTTTGTCTGTCCAACTGTTCTTGCTTCTCTTCGGGCTCTATCTCCACCTATCTTTTACTCCTCACCCCTCTCCCTACCCTATCTCCTGCATACAAAACAACTTTTTCCTAGTTACCATCAGTTCTGGAGAGGGGCCACTGGATCTGAAATGTTAACTCTGGTTTCTCTCCACAGATGCCACCAGACCTGCCGAGCTTTTCCAGCAAATCCCGTTTTTGTTTCTGTTTCCCAGCATCTGCAGTTCTTTTGGATTTTCTCTGGATTAATAGTTTAGTGTTAATACCACGAGGCCCTCACCTGCTTACATAACACTCCCAGAAGATTGTACTTCCTCATTCCGAGAGTGTAAGTGTGTAACAATAACAGGTTTTAAGTTCAAGAAAAGCTTACAGCTTCCAGTGTAACCAGCAGGAAATCACAACCCACATTATGTGTTTAGAGAATAACTTATTTTATATATTTTATATTCTGTGGAAGTCTCAATGACGCACTAGAATTACTGAGAAGTATGAGTTAAAGACGTGGGTGCTGTCTGCCAGCTGGGCCGTGTGTAAATCTGCACGAAGGCTGGAATCAGTCTTGCTCTTTTTTGGTAAAGTGCCAGTTTCATTGGGTTTGTCAAAGGCCTTTTCACTACAAAACTTGATGAGATTTCTTACAGTATTTTACAAAACTCACCTCAAAAATACTCACGCTGCCCCAGTGGTCTCCTGTTCACCCAGTTCTAGCCCCATCTTACCCGCACCGATCCCAGAACAGCTCGCCCCTTGCTGGGATATCTGCCAGAAGACACCCACCGTCTTTAAAAGGTCACTGTTGACCCGGATGGGCACTGGCGTTCTGATATTGCCCCACTCCGTGACACACAGATACTCACAAGATGTCAGAGAAGGAGAAGGTGGCTCCATGCCACTCCAACCGAGACCGGGATATCCTGGTAAAGGCGGTTGGTGGGGGGGGTGTGGCTGATGGCTGTCCTCCCCTCACCCCCACCAGGGCTGACAGAGAAGGCAACAGCACCAGCTCCTGACAGCCCAGCCTGAGGTCACCATCGGGGGGCAGTGCCATCCACACAGCGCTGAGGAACTGCCATCAGTGCCACAGGGAGGTCAATGACCTTCTCCACTCTGCCCCTTCACCCTCACTCTCTCTATGCCCCCTCACCCTCTCTC
>JAHRHZ010000004.1:1723976-1744402 GCA_024137785.1 Ginglymostoma cirratum
CTCTCTGCCACCCCACCCTCACTCTGTCTCTACCTATACTCTCTCTCTATCTGCCTCTTCACCCGTACTCTCTCTCTGCCCCAATACCATCACTCTCTCTCTTTGCCCTCTCACCCTCACTCTCTCTCTCTGCCCCCTCAACCTCACTCTCTCTGCCCCCTCACACTCACTCTATCTCTCTGCCACCTCACCCTCACTCACTCTCTACCCTCACTCTCTCTGTCTGCCCTCTCACTCTCACTCTCTCTCTGCCCCATCACACTCACTCTCACTTTACCACCTCACCTTCACCCTTACTCCCTTAACTACCTCACCCTGACCCCCCTCAAACCAAGGACTGGCTGAGAGCCCCCACATCCCCTGGGCAGGGCGAGACCCCCACATCCTGAGGGTAGGGCGAGGTCACCACACCCCAAGGGCAGGGTGAGACCCCCACACCTCGAGTGCAGGGTGAGACCCCCACATTCTGCGGACAGGGCGAGACCCCCACATTCCGAGGGCAGGGCGAGACCCCCACATCCCAAGGGCAGGGCGAGACCCCCACATCCTGAGGGCAGAGCGAGACCCCCACACCCCAAGGGCAGGGGAGACCCCCACAACCCGAAGTCAGGGTGAGACCCCCACTCCCTGAGGGCAGGCCGAGAACCCCATATTCGCTAAGTCCTGCTCTTCATTCCACTGTGGCTCTCCCAGTCACCCCACTGTCAGCGTCAATCACTACACTCTACTTCAAACTTCTGGCTGCTACAGCGTCTCTCAGGTACCATTGCGTGGGGAGGTGGGGTGGCAGGGAGTGGTGGTCAATGTCATCAGCAGAGTACCAGCCTGCTCTGACAGAATCCACCTCCTCACTCTCTGAGGATGAGAATAGTCAGATCTTGGAGGAAGCATCATCAGGGCTAGATCCTCCTCCAGATATTGAGATGGGTCTCCCTAGATTTCTCACACAATTCTGCCACAAATTGCAGTATAGCCAATGTCATTCAGGCCCTTTTATGACTCTGCCCAAAATAATCATTTAAACTCACCATCTGACATCCTAGTTCCTTAAGAGATTTGTAAAAATTAGTAATGTTGCCTTAAAATTTCCTGGATGTAAATAATCGACAGTTGGATGTATAGCAGAACCACTAAAACTGACTCGAAAATGAAAAGTGTGGTTTGTCACAGCCATGGATGAATTTTATCAGCTGTATGTGGCAAAAGTAACATGTCCAAGACCCTTCAGAATTCCATAACTAAATATTGTTTCCCATGAGAGTTTCAACCAACAACTTTCTACTTTGCAATCAAATTAAAGGAAACAGATCCACATTCATTTGATCATGGGCTGCATTTCCAAACACTCCCTGTTGAAGCAATCCAATTAACCCCTACATCTGGAAGTATTTGCCTTTCAAGTACTGAACCTGTTTTTTTTTTGCAGAAGTTAAATTTTTGGAAAGTTGCTATATTGGCCAATGGCCAGAATCATCTCTGTTTGTAGACTATTTGGGAGAGTTTCCAGGAGGGAAATCCACAGCCTACCCAGGAGATAGAGGCCACTGGGAGTCCAGTGATTAGCTGTCGATGGGATTCTGCTGCCATTTGGAATCTGAACCAGGAAGTGCCAGCAGCTAAGAGCTGACCATACTCTCACCAGGCAGATGTCAGCAGTTCTAGAACCCTGATGGGTGCCACAGTGGAGACCATGGTGGTTATCAATATATCAGGCCAAGGTTCATAGGTCAAAGGCTCATCCAGATATTGGAAATGGGAACAGAAAGTGTGTTTGAGTGGAGGGGACCTCTCATGGTTGGAAACAAGGAGAGTGGAGTGGAGTAGCTCTCAGCTACCACCCTCATGCTCCACATCTAGCCTCTCACTTTTTTTAATTCTTTCCCAGGATTCTTGCCCAAGTCAATGCAAATTGGGGGACACAGACTAAATGGGCAGACTGCTGGCACTGATTAGAAAATCATAGAGTCATATAGCATGGAAACAGACTCTTCGGTCCATAATCCCAAACTAAATCAGTTGCACCTGCCTGAGCTTGGCCCATATCCCTCTGAACCTTTCCTATTCATGAACTTACCCAAATGTCTTTTAAACATTGTGACTTGTACCTGCATCCACTACTTCTTTTGGCTGTTCATTGCACACAGAAACTACTTTCTGTGTAAAAAAGTTGCCTCTCAGGTCTTTTATTAAATCTTTCTTTTCTCACCTTAAAAATGTACTCCTTGTCTTGAAGTACCCTACCCTAGGGAAAAGACTCTTGTGATTCACCTCAACAATGCCCCTCATGATTTTATAAATCTCTATATGGTCAGCTCTCAACTTCCTGTGCTCCAGTGAAAAACCTTCACCGGTCGGTTAGACCAGCTCTTCCTCATCTCGCCTGGCACTGAAATAATTGTAGCCCCCTGGGTGGGTGAGGCCCTTAAAGTGATCATTGATTGACCAATTAAAGGCCTCAGTAGCAGTGGGGCGTGGCATGTTAAACCTTGAATTTCTGCACTCGGCGTTTCTGACTGGGTAGTGGTGGTTTTCTAGTCTGCCACCATCTCACTTTGTGAAGCCCACCTCCCCACTCTGAGTCTAGAAGATTCCACCCTCCCCTCACCTCTCAAGAACAACATCCCACCTCACAACAACTCACACTGTTCAAAAAGAATATTCCCTCACTTCTGCTTCTTTTCCCAATCTCTTTTCATCTGATCAGTGACTCAAGAAAACATTTTCTCTCTTTTTACACTATCAAAGTCATTTCTGATTTGAACATCTCTTTCTCTGAGCTTTCAATGATCTAAACAAAACAATCACAGTTTCTGTATGTGTCTGAAGGCCAATTTTGAAAGAGCTGTTTGAGCTGCATTCCTGTTCTGTTCCATTGTCCAATGTCAAATATCATTGCCTTGGCTTTGCTCACAATCGCTCAATGTTGAGAGACTGCTGATGGTTCTGAAGGAGTTAATCTGGAGACACCATTAACCTCTGTCCAAGTTAATGATGGCTCCAGGTTTGGATAGGGATAAGGCAGAACATTTTAGGATCTTGACGTTCTCCAACCTGTGATCCTCAGTCTTTCAATTATCTTCATAACCAGGAAATGAAAGCAAACCAGGTACAAACTACACAACCCAGAGTTCTGAAGTAGAGTCACTGGATTTGAAATGTTCACTGTTTTTCTCCCTCTCCATTAATGCTGCCAAACCTGCTGAGTTTCTCAAGCAATTTCTGTTTTGCATTTGGAATAATGACACCTTACGTGATGTGACCAATACCTGATTGCTATCATGAATAAGTGACATCTTGTTTAAGACAAGATCCTCTTCTCATTAAGATTCAGTTCGAGACAATAAGGGCCCCAACAGCAAACTGGCAGAGCCCAGTAACCCGAGTGTGTAAAGTGAGTTGTGCCTCACCACATTGGCAGCCTATTTGGCAATACCATAGTGCAGCATTATTAGCTACAGGTCATTTCAGGGTTTATTTGCAATTCAGGTTTTGCTCTTACTGTTACAACCGTAAAATTAGTAACTTTTCTTCCATGGATTTCCTCTCCTTCTGGACAGCAGTAAAAGAGTTTGAATGAAGTTGTTCACAGCCTTGTTTTTGTTTTGGTCTTGAGTGGAGAAGGGTTTAGTTCCACTGACAGTGCCAGAGGTATCTCAGACAATGGCACTGGCCTGGCACCCAGCAGCCTGGTTTGTATCTGCTGCCTCTCACCCAGGTCCAGGAAGTGAATGGTGCCACCTGCTGTATTGTATACACAGAGATATTCTACATCTTGTACACACAGAGATATTCTACATCTTGTACCAGCTGCTCCAGGCAGCCCTTCAATGCATCACCTCTTACAGAAAGTATTCAGCTGATCTTTCTTGCCCACAATTGAAGAGCTACACCACAAATCAAATTAATCTCCCACATCACCATAGCAACTGAATATGAAGGGCCTCTTCCTTGGCAGTCAAGGAACATCCTGAGGATGGGAGAGATGCTACATCAATGCAAACGTTTCATTGCTATTTCCCGAAAGCATCAATTTGATTATCACTTGGTAATCCTGAGCAGGAGGAACAACACAAGAGGGTACAGTGGTGATGGTGATATGTTATTGGACTAGCGATCCATGGAGCTAGGTTAGTGTTCTGAAGGCAGACAGGTAATCCTAACATCTGTGCTGATGATTCAGAGAAATATGAGCTCAAATCTACATATGGAGCTTCGGTATTTAAACTCAGCTGATGAAATAAACCTGAAATCACAATCTCCCATCAATAATTGTGACTGTGGAACTGCAGGATTGTCATGAAATCTCATTGGATACGTTAACATTCCTACAGCGCAGAATAGATGTCCTTAATTAGTCCTTATTCAGTCTGTTTAATTCTTCAACATTACAGTGTCCACGCTCAATTTCTCATGTAATGGGGCTAATATAAGCATTTCCATAGAACCATAGAATTCCTAAAGTGTGGAAGCAGACCATTCAACCCATCGAGTCTACACCAGCCCGATGAACAGCATCCCACCAAGACCCAGCCCCCTACCCTATCCCTGTAACCCTGCATTTCCCACGGCTAATCAAACTAGCCTGTACATCCTTGAACACAATAGGCAATTTGGGGCAGCACGGTGGCTCACTGCTGCCTCACAGCGCCAGGGACCTGGGTTCAATTCCATCCTCAGGTGACTGTCTGTGTGAAATTTGCACATTTTCCCTGTGTCTGTGTGGGTTTCCTCTGGGTGCTCTGGTTTCCTCCCACAGTCCAAAGATGTGGAGTGTAGGTGGGTTAGCCATGCTAAATTGCCTATAGTGTTCAGGGATGTGTAGATTAAGGGAATGGGTCTGGGTGGGATACTCTGAGGGTCAGTGTGGACTTGTTGGGCTGATGGGCCTGTTTCCACGCTGTAGGGATTCTATTAAAAAAAAAAATTAGCATGTGCAATCCACCTAGACTGCACATCGTTGGACTGTGAGAGGAAACCGGAGCACCCAGAGGAAACCCATGCAGACGTAGGGAGAATGTGTAAACTCCACACAGACAGTCGCCCAAGGGTGGAATCGAACCCGGGTCCTTGCCACTGTGAAATGGAGCTGATGGCGAATGAAAATGTGTAGCCTTCTGCTGTGCAATTAAGCATATTAGCACTACACCACAAAGCAACCCTCAATTTCCACATCAGGTAAAACCCCAATTGGAGGTAAACTCACACCATGGGAGCTGTTGTGCCTTTCTGTAAAAGACTCCAAACCTTGAAGGCAAGTCTTTGGGAACCTAATTGAAATCCAATTGGACATCAGAGAAATCAGACAATGGGAAAGCTTCTCGCTCTTAAGTGACATCAGTTTCTGTGACCATGGCAGGTAACAACAGGGGCATTAATCACAATGTATCAGAAATAATTTAGTTTTAATTAGAATAGAGGTTCTTTGAAGTCAAAAGAAATTTCTAAGATAGTCTTATATTAAACAATAAAGGCTGAAGGACAGGGTAGAGTTAGATCACAAGGAAGGTACAGTTCCAAAAGTGGAAGCTTTCAATTATCCGGTTCCAACTGGTGATAAATAACAATCTCCGATAACAGGAGCTGTAAAGTCTTTGTTATGAAGGAAGGGGCAATTTTAATGTCAGATGCAGCATCAGGGCACAAAGATTAGAGTAAAACAGTGCATTAGAAATCGGGGGAATCATGGAATTTAGAAAAAGGAGAGGTGATCTGATCGAAAAGTTGGAGATTCTTAGGAGCTTGAGAGGGTAAATGCTGACAGGTAGTTTCCTCTCAAGGGAGAGGATATAGAATGAAGGGCTACCAATTTAAGACTGAGACAGGAAGGAATTTCTTCCTGTGGAGCCATAGAGTCATACAGCACAGAAACAGACCCTTCGGTCTAACTCGTTCATGTCGATCAGATATCCTAAATTAATCTTGACCTATTTGGCCCATGTCCCTCTAATCCCTTCCTATTTATATAACCATCCAGGTGTTTTTCAAATGATTGTGATTTTTTGGAACTCTTTGCCACAGAGAGCTGTGAGAGCAGGGTCCTTGCTTTTATTTAAGGCTGAGATAGATAGACTCTTGAACAGTCAGGGAATCAAGAGTTGTGGAGAAAGTGCAGGAAAGGGGATGTGAGGAATGTCGGATCAGCCATGATCCTATTGAATGGTAGAGCAGGCTCAAGAGGCTGAATGGCCTACTTCTGTTCCTATAACAGAAACCTCATTATAGACTGGGTATCCAATGACGCCCTCGCTTAATTACAGCTGTTCAAACAACAAATGTATCTCTAGGTTATAATCCGAGGGGTAGACAATCTCAAATAAGCTCTAAAACTCTGCAACTCGCAACTCAGAGGTGCAGAGATAATAGGTACTGCAGATGCTAGAGAATCCGAGATAACAAGATGTGGAGCTGGATGAACACAGCAGGCCAAGCAGCATCTTAGGAGCAGGAAATCTTGATGTTTCAGGCCTAGACCCTTCATCAGAAATGGCATCAGCATAATGAAGGGTCTAGGCCCGAAATGTCAAGCTTTCCTGCTCCTAATATGCTGCTTGGCCTGCTGTGTTCATCCAGCTCCACACCTTGGTAACTGGGAGGTGCAGTTGTTAAGTGCAAACCGAGCATAGGTGTTCCATAAAACGGTCTCCAAGCATCCGCTTGATTTCCCCGATGTAGAGGAGGCCACAACTGGAACAGCGGATGCAGTATACCACATTGGCAGATGTACAGGTGAACATCTGCTTGCTGTGGAAAGTCTTCTTGGGGCCTGGGATTGGGGTGAGGGAGGAGGTGTGGGGGCAGGTGTAGCACTCGCCGCGGTTGCAGGGAAAAGTGCCGGGGGTGGTGGGGCTGGAGGGGAGTGTGGAGCGGACAAGGGAGTCACAGAGAGAGTGGTCCCTCCGGAAAGCAGACAAGGGTGGGGAGGGAAAAATGTCTTTGGTGGTGGGGTCTGATTGCAGATGCGGAAGTGTCGGAGGATGATGCATTGGATCCGGAGGTTGGTGGGGTGGTATGTGAGGACGAGTGGGATTGTTTTTTAGTTGTTATTACGGGGAGGGGGTGTGAGGGATGAGTTGCAGGAAACGCGAGAGACACGGTCGAGGGTGTTCTCGACCACTGTGGAAGGGAATTTGCGGTCCTTGAAAAATGAGGACATTTGGGATGTCCAGGAGTGGAATGCTTCATCCTGGAAGCAGATGTGGCGGAGGTAAAGGAGTTGGGAATAGGGGATGGCCTTTTTGCAGGAAGGCGGCTGGGAGGAGGTGTATTCTAGGTATCTGTGGGAGTCGGTGGACTTGAAATGGATATTGGTTTCTAGGTGGTTGCCAGAGATGGAGACAGAGAGGTCCAGGAAGGAGAGAGAGGTATCAGAGATGGTCCAGGTGAGCTTAAGGTTGGGGTGGAAGGTGTTAGAGAAATGGATGAACTGTTCGAGCTCCTCATGGGAGAACGAGGCGGCGCTGATACAGTCATTGATGTAACGGAGAAAGCGTTGGGTTTAGAGACAGTGTCGCTACGGAAGAGAGATTGTTCCACGTAACCTACAAAGAGGCAGACATAGCTTGGGTCCATGTGGGTACCCATGGACACCCCCTTTGTCTCTAGGAAGTGGGAGGAATTGAAGGAGAAGTTGTTAAGGCTGAGGACGAGTTCGGCTAAGCGGATGAGGGCGTCGGTGGAGGGGGACTGGTCGGGCCTGCAGGACAAGGAAGAAGCGGAGGGCCTTTAGGCCATCTGCATGGGGAATGCAGGTGTATAAGGTCTGGACATCCATGGCAAAGATGAGGTGTTGGGGACCAGGGAATTGGAAGTTTTGGAGGAGGTGGAGGGCGTGGGTGGTGTCACGGACGTAGGTAGGCAGTTCCTGGACCGGGGGGAGAAAATGGAGTCGAGCTAATTGGCGATAAGTTCGGTGGGGCAGGAGCAGGCGGAGACAATGGGTCGGCCAGGGCTTTCAGGTTTGTGGATTTTGGGAAGGAGATAGAAATGGGCGGTGCGGGGTTGGGGAACGATGAGGTTGGAGGCTGTGGGTGAGAGGTCAAGTGAGGTGATGAGGTTGTGGATGGTTTGGGAGATGATGGTTTGGTGGTCGGGAGTGGGATCATGATCAAGGGGGCGGTAAGAGGAGGTGTCAGAGAGCTGGCGTCTGGACTTGGAGACGTAGAGGTCAGTGCACCATACTACAACTGTGCCTCTCTTGTCCGCAGGTTTTATGGTGAGGTTGGGATTGGAGCGGAGGGAGCGGAGGGCTGCATGTTCTGAGGGGGAGAGGTTGGATTGGGTGAGAGGGGTAGAGAGGTTGAGGCAATTGATGTCTCAATGGCAGTTGGAAATGAAGAGGTCGAGGGAGGGTAGGAGGCCTTGGGGTGGTGTCCAGGAGGAGGGCTTATGTTGGAGGCGGGAGAAGGGGTCAGTAGAATGACGGTTAGGTTCACGGTTGAAGAAGTAAGCGTGGAGGCGGAGGCGGCGGAAAAACTGCTCAATATCCAAGCGTGAGCGGTATTCGTTGATGTGTGGGTGGAGGGGGACAAAGGTGAGCCCTTTACTGAGGACTGATTGTTCATCCTCAGTAAGGGGGAGGTCTGGGGGGGGATAGTGAAGACTTGGCAGGGCTGAGTGCTATTGTCTTCTCTGGAGCTGCTGGCTGTGAAGGCGGTTGGCAAAGCGGCGTCGGCACTGGGGGGAAGTTCTAATAGACATGTACCTCAGCAAGTGGTGCTCCAGGGTACGGCTCCTGGGAGACTGTCTTACAGGCTATCGCAGATCACCAATTCTATACATTGGTAGAATCACAATGTGGCACCAATATGCAAATACACAAAGCTTCCCAAAGTTTTCCACCTGGTAAGTGTCAATAGTGCAGCCATGAGAGGACCTGAACTGATCTCAGGGCTGTCGCAATTCACACTTTTCAAACCACAGGAATTTACAACTTGATGCAATCAAAGCATTCAACATCTCCGAGGATTTGATTTGGAAGCAGGGTGTTAGCTCAGGGACTGGGCTGGTGATGTCTGAGACACTGAACAGATCACCCAGCTCCTACAAAGGCAGCAACGTGATTTCCGCCGTGCTGCTCCTGCCTGTGAAGATGACTTCATTCTCAAGGTGGATCTGTTACAGCTTGACCTGGCCCAGTGTAAACAAGTGCGATCAGCAATCGCTGATGATGAGCAAGGATCATAAAAGTTCATTCTCCAGGGACTGCCTGACTATATCAGAGAAGGTTCATTCATTCTGGCCAAACAAGACAAACTCAGGACTCACAATAAAACATTTTCAGGCGTAAACAAGTCCTAAATCCAAAAGCATCACACCAAACGATCATATCTGTGTTACTCCAGGGTCACAAAGATATCGAAGATATCAATCGTAACCAAATGAGAATTGGCCAAGAATGAATCAGGATACTCAGCAATACCTGAATGGAGGTCAAACAGATATAATCCGGGAACTGAGGGGAGCTCTACATCCACATGGTATTCCAAACATTCCTTGACTAAGAGGAATAACAGACTAATTCGCAGGACATAACAAAGATTACAACCTGGAAGGATTACTTCTCTACACCTCCCCTGTTTGACAATTCAGCAACACAATGAGAATGATGCACTGAAATGAGGAGCACAATTTTCAGTTTATTCAGTGTCCTCCAACAGATAATGTCTGACAATGCACTGCAGTAACTGTTTCAAGACATGTACTAAGTGGGGAGTGACTCATATCACATCATCACCCCACCCTCCACACAGATTGCCATCATAAGAATGCGAGCCTTTTCCTAACTCTCTAACCTCTATTCGTTAGCCAATTATCTATCCATTCTAGAAGCAAATTACTGCAGATGCTAGAATCTGTACTGAAAACAAAAAAAAACATTCTAATTTACTGCCCCTAACAACATGGGCTGTTAATAATTGGGATATGAATATAGGAGGTATGGTTAGTAAGTTTGCAGATGACACCAAAATCAGAGATATAATGGACAGCAAAGAAAGTTACCTTGGGGTACAACGGGACCTCAATCAGATAGGCCAAGGAGTGGCAGATGGAATTTAATTTAGATAATGTGAGGTGCTGCATTTTGGAAAGGCAAATCAGGGCAGGACTTATACATGTAATTGTAAGGTCCTGGGGAGTGGTGCTGAACAAAGGGACCTTGAAGTGCAGCTTAATAGTTCCCTGAAAGTGGAGTTGCAGGTCGACAGACATTTGGCACACTTGCCTTTATTGGCCAGTGCATTGAGTATTAGAGTTGGGAGGTCATGTTATGGCTGTACAGGACATTGGTTAGGCCACTTCTGTAATACTGTGCTCATTTCTGGTCTCCTTGCTATAGAAAAGATGTTGTTGAACTTGAAAGGGTTCAGAAAAGATTTACAAGATGTTGCCAGGGTTGGAGGGTTTGAGCTATAGGGAGAGGATGAATAGGCTGGGGCTATTTTCCCCAGAGCATCGGAGGCTGAGAGGTGACCTTATAGAAGTTTATAAAATTATGAGGGGCATGGATAGAGTAAATAGATAAGGTCTTTTCCCCAGGGTAGGGGAATCTAAAACTAGAGGGCATAGGTTTGATTTGAGAGGGGAAATATTTAAAAGGGACCTAAAGGGCAACTTTTTCATGCAAAGGGTGGTGTTTGTGCGGAACGAGCTGCCAGAGGAAATAATGGAGGCTGGTACGATTACAACATTTAAAAGGCATCTGGATGGATATATGAATAGGAAGGGTTTAGAGGGATATGGGCCAAATGCTGGCAAATGGGACTAGATTAATTTAGAATATTTGGTTAGCATAGATGAGTTGGACCGAAGGGTCTGTTTCTGTGCTGTACAGATCTATGGCTCTATGACTCTAAATAGCCCAAGGCACATACGTTAACCAATATCGTTTGGAAATCCAAATATATTACATCTACTAGCTCCCCATTATCTATCCTGCTTGATACCTCCTCAAAGAATTTTAATAAATTTATCAGGCATAATTTCCTCTTCCTGAAGCATTGCTGACCCTGTTTGTTCATATTATATATTTCTAAATGCTCTGTTATTACACCCTTAACAAATAGACTCTAACATTTTCCCAATAACAGACATTAAGCTAAGTGGCCTGTAGTTAGCCATGTTTTTTGTCTCTCTTCCTTATTAAATAAAAATGTTACATTGACAGTTTTCCAATTGTCTGGGAATTTTGCAGAATCTAAGGATTCCTGGAAGTTTGCTATCAGTGCATCCACTATTTCTGTAGCTACTTTAATCTAATATCCTCTAAGAATATGTTAATTGGACTGAACATCCAGAAAGTACACATGTCAGGGAGTCATACAGCATGGAAACAGGCCCTTTGGTTCAACTAGTCTACACTGACCCTGTCCCCAAACTAAATTACTCCCTCTTGCCTGCATTTGGCCAGTCTTCCTCTGAACCTTTCCTATTCATGTACTCATACAAATGTCTTTTAAATGCTGTAACGGTACCTGCATCTACCATTTCCTCTGGCAGTTCACTGCTCCCTGTGTAAAAACATTGCCCCTCACGTCCTTTCTAAAACTGTCTCCTCTCCCCTTAAAAATAGGTCCCCTTGTTTTGAACACCCTCACCCTGGGGAAAAGACATTGCTACTCACCTCTTTAATGCCCCTCATGATTTCATAAACATCTATAACGTCACCCCTCAACCTCTTATATTACAGTAAGAAAAAGTCATAGCCTATCCAGCATATTTTTTATAACTCAAAACCTCCAGCTCCAGCAACATCCTGGTAAATCTTTTCTGAACACTTTCCAGCTTAATAATATCCTTCCCATAACAGGGTGATCAGAACTGGACACAACACTTCAGAAGAGGCCTCATCAACATCCTGTACAAGCTCAGCATGACTTCCCAACTCCAATACTCAGAGGTGTGAGCAATGAAGGCAAGCGTGCTAGACGTCTTGTTAACCACGCTGTGTACCTGTGGCACAAAGTTCAAAGAATTTTGTACTTGAACCCATGTGACCAACACTATGGATTTAAGAGGTATATTTTTTCCAGGTTTTCTTTTTGAAGAGAGGTCTTGAGACAGAGGCGGAGGGTTGTCTCTCCAAGCCAATAAGCAGCTTGTGAGGTCTTGGGGTTTTTATTTAAAGTTAGAACAATAGAAGCAGCCTGAATGGGTGGAGTCAGGCTCCCATGGAACCAGGGTTTTAGTTTAGCTTTCAGTAGCTGCTGGGATTTGGGAGCTGGCTATGAGAGCTGATATTCATCTCTCTCTTATAACAAAAGGCTGGAGCTCTGTCTGCTACCAGGATTTTCTCTTAATGTTCTTTCCTCCTGGACTGGAGAAACATCGCATGTGAGGCAATCTATTTTACCGAATCTGCCTTTGCCAAGGGTGTGTTTATGGGATGTTAATATATTGGAACAGTTGCTGCTTAATAGTTAAGTCATCTATTATTCTGTTGAGTTTTCCAATGGAATTAAGGTTGTACCAATTCTTTTTTTTGTTCGTATTTTAACTGGGTATAAGAACAAAGTGTGTTTTTCTTAAAGCTAAGTAGTGTGACCAATGGACTTACCTCTGGAACACAGCACCTTATACTCTCCTTTAAATATGATAAAAGTTAGGGTCTAGGCTGTCTTCTCGATTATTTGGAGGGGGCTCAGTCTGGTGCATTACGCAGGCACCCTGCCACATTGCCAACAGCGCAGCATTCACTGACCACCATCACTATCCCCATGTCCAAGTTCTTCTCCCACATGAGGTTTCACACATCCTGTACCCCCGTCTGGGAAATTCACACCTAAATCACTTGTGTCTCACTGTCACCTGACCTTGCACAAACAAATAGAAAGTCACCTTGGTAACCAACAGCCACTCAGTGGGAGATTAGGACAGCAGTAAACAGTGAAGAGGCACAGAGAGTCACTGTGCTGAGCAAGTTTTCCTGCTCCTATTGATGCTGCTTGGCCTGCTGTGTTCATCCAGCCCCACGCCTTGTTATCAGGGATAGCTCTCGACAGGTTCTCAGCAAGACAGGTTTTAGCCACATTTCAAACAAGCACTGACTGGAAAGGAAGGCCAGGAAGCCTGGACAGCTGCAATTGTGCTGTGTTTCTGCTGCCTACTGTATCCTCCTCAAACCGTGGAAAGTGCGAAAATGAATCAAGTGTTTTTTTTATCTGTCAATCTCCCTGTACTTTAGTTTTGATGTTAATTGTGATTAATAATTTCAAAAAGTGCCCAAGGTTTAGGTTTTGAGAGAAAGAAGAAAAGTTGATGTGAGGACCTTCAATAAAATATGTAATACCAACATGTGGTTTCTTGAAAGTCCTCATATTTAACTGAATTCAGTAAAAGTGTCTGTATCAAATTGACCAAATTCCAATTCTTCTGTAACCGTGGTTTCCCACCCACAGTGGTTGACAGGGCCCTTGACCATTATCTGACCTATCACCCGCGCTTCCACACTTGCCCCTTCCCATCACTCACA
Source organism: Ginglymostoma cirratum (assembly GCA_024137785.1). Lineage (NCBI taxonomy): Eukaryota > Metazoa > Chordata > Chondrichthyes > Orectolobiformes > Ginglymostomatidae > Ginglymostoma > Ginglymostoma cirratum. The sequence goes on from JAHRHZ010000004.1 coordinate 1,737,445, forward strand.
GCAGCATGATCGGGTTCCCTTCGTCCTCACTTTTCATCCCATCATTCTCCACATTCAAAAGATCATTCTCCACCATTTCAGACAACTCCAGCAGACTGCCACCAGCAAACACATCTTCACCTTACTTTCCCGGTCTGCATTTCACAGGGATCATTCCCTCCAGGACGCCCTAGTCCGTTCCACAACCACCAACACCACACACCACCTCCCCACGGCACCTTCTCATGTAAATGCAGAAGGTGCAACACTTGTCCCTTCACCTCCTCCCTGCTCACCATCCAAAGGCCTAAACAGTCTTTCCAGGTGAAGCAACGTTTCACCTGTACCTCCTCCAATCTTGTGTATTGTATTTGCTGCACCCAATGTGGCCCCCCTACACTGCAGAAACCAAACGCAGACTGGGTGACCGTTTTGTGGAACGCTTCCAGTCTTTGTGCCAGCATGATCCCAACCTTCCTGTAGCCGGTCATTTTAACACAGCGTCCTGCTCCCATGCCCCTGTGTCTGTCCTCGGCATTCTGCAGCATTCCAGCAAATCACAGCGCAAACTGGAGGAACAACACCTCATCTTCAGACTAGGCACTTTACAGCTTTCAGGGCTTAATATTGAGTTTGACACCTTCAAACTATGAACCAGCTCCCATTTCTTCCCTTTCTTTTAGCTGTGCTCGTTAAATTCTCTGTCACCCTCTATCCCCTCTCCCCACCCCAATGACTCTGTCTGACCTTTATAGTTAGACACGCCATTGTTCTGCTTTGTCACATTCCAGTCTCTTAATCTAAACTATCAACATCCTTTCTCCCCCAGCACGCTAGCCGCAACACCAGGCCCCCAAACTATAGCATAACTGCTGCCCCCTCCACACTTCACTCCAGCTCTGATGAACAGCCACCTAGACTTGAAACGTTAGCTTGCTCTCTCTCCATGGACGCTGTCTGACCCACTGTGATCTCCAGCCTTTATTGTTTTCAGTTCTGACCGAATTTCCCCCTCGTGTGAGTGAGCAGGAACTTTTGATCGATAAATAAAACTCTACTGACATCTTGTGGCTAAGAGCAACAACATTTCAGATGAAATGTTAGCAGGGCTGTCTGACTCTAACGCCAGCAGGACTGTAGTCAAAGGCTACACGGCACATTGTGAGTTGTATACAGTGTGTCCCAGCTGAACATGGTGGCCCCGGGACCCCAGCTAGAAACACGGCCTCCACTTGCTCTGTACAAGACCAGAGCTGTTTCCAGGAGGGGAATCAGTTTCTTCATCAAGAGATCCAGCCCCTCCAGGCCTCCAGAAGCATCAAGAGTGGGGCGAACATTTATTTGCTTTCTATGGCAGCCCATTATGGTCGAGGATGACTAGACTCCACTCCAGGGGATGGCAGTAGGTTCTGGGCTGGCTGAATAGTGTAGACACTGCCGGGGGTGGGAGAGTTGATGTTTTCTCGGTGGGTGAGTGGAATGTTCTGGGTTCTGTGTGCTCTTTAGCCTCCATTGACGATGCTGGGAGTGGTTGGCACAGTGTTCCAAATGCCAGACAAGGGGGTCAGACCCAAGAGAGTCGGCCATTTACACCAGCCCCTTTTCACTGCTTCTCAGGAGATCCAACTGTTGTGAGAATCATTATCAACATCAAACAACATTAAACAATCCAACCCAGGAATCGGGGACAGAGCCTTGACGTTGGGGCCTGGGTAAGGGCGGGGTGGGGGGAGGTGGTGATATGGGGACAGGGGGGAAACGGTGACCCTGACACTGAGGGGGAGATGGTAAAAGTTTTAGTTTGACCTGTGGGGCAGTGAGGCTGTGTCTGGAGTTAGTGAAGACCCTTCCCCTGGTATGGGAATATTCCCACCAGAGATGACCATCAACACTGGCAAAGTCAATAGCAGAGGCCCAATGGCTAATCCTGGCAACTTGACGACATTGTGAGCCCGTTTAGACCCACTCTAATGTGGACAGACCCGATTTTACTTGTTGATAACGTTAGGAGTTCGAATCCCTCCATGGCCTTATCCCTTCTGTTTCTCCAACATCTATCTTTGCATGGATATCTGTCCTCCACCAACCCCGCTCCCAACCACTTGTTAGATTTTATTTCTCCTCCGTTAGGTGGTACCGGTTTCCTCCCACAGTCCAGGGATACGCAGGTTAGGGTGGATTGGCCATGGGAAATTGCTCATAGGGTTCAGGGATGGGTAGATTAGGTGTGTTAGCCACAGGAAATGTAAGGTTACAGGGCGGGGATGGGGGTTAGGCCTGGATGGGACACTCTTTGGAGGTTCGCTGTGGACTTGCTGGGCCGAATGGCCTGTTTCCATGCTGCAGGGATTCTATTCTAGTGGCCTCACCTTCTGATGCCTGAGCCCTAAACTGTCGAATACACACCCAGTCCTGACTAAACCCCTCCCACCTCACACTCTTTCCTCCTTTCAGACATTCCTTAAAACTGATCTCTGGCCAAAGTTTTTTTCATCTGCCTTCAGATCACCTTCTGTGGCTCAGTGTTAATTTTATTTGCTTCTGTACAGCACGTTGGGATATTTTGTTATGTTAGAGGCAAGGTGTTGTTAACTGGGACTACTGAGATGTCACCATGTGACTGATAATCAGTGAGACACTCCCTGGTCAGCAGCTGCTACTGAAAGTATTGGCTTGAGATTTCCAGCCTGGCCTGGGGGCCAGTAAAAACCACCCTTGCCCCAGGGGACTGCACTCCCATTAGGGATAGAGAGAGTGAGCTGGTGGTGGTTAAAGCTGAGGGTCACCATGAGGGGAGAGGGTGAGGAGGAGAGTCCTTCGATGGCACCCTCAAGCGGTGTGAGAATTGAAGGCCTCACTCTGTGTTCTAAACCAACTGTCCAATAAACTGAGATAACTAACCCATCCTTATAACCACACTACTCTTGGATCACTGTCTTGTTTCTATTCCTCCAGTGATGGGCTTCCTGTTGGCTTCAAATTGGTATGTCCATGGTGCAAGGAGTTTCAAGTGGAAAACTATAAGTGGGAAATTGGCACTGAATGTTTATAAGTTTCAGAATAATGTTTGAACAGCGCAATGGCGATGAGAATACTCCTCATGCAGTTAGGTGCCATCTTGGGAGTGCTTGAGTGATGAGACTCAATTACTCATGTCTCTTGTTCATGTTGAATTTCCTAATCTCACTGTGCCTTCCTCTATAGAGCTCCCAGGAAAGTGCTAATGAAGACAGAACGTGCAGCAGGCTCTTTGCCTGCACATGAATAATACAATCAGGAAATTCTCGATCTGCTGAACCTTCCAAACTAATGTCAGCTTGATTCACAACTTCGGGAGATCCCAAACGATCTAGAGTCACAGAGTCAGAGAGTCATAGAGTTATAGAGCTATACAGCACAGAAACAGGCCCTTCAGTCCAACCTATCCATGCTGACCAGATATCTTAAATAAATCTAGTCCCATTTTCCAGCATTTGCCCCATATCCCTCTAAACCCTTCCTATTTATATTCCCATCCAGATGCCGTTTAAATGTTGTAATTGTACCAGCCTCCACCACTTCGTCTGGCAGCTCATTCTGTACATGCACCACCCTCTGTGTGAAAAAAGTTGCCCCTAGGTTTTAAATCTTTCACCTCTCACCTTAAACCTATGGCCTCTAGTTTTGGACTCTCCCACCCCAGGGAGAAGACTTTGGCTATTCACCCTATCCATGCTCCTCATGATTTCTAAATCTCTATAAGGTCACTCCTCAGTCTCCAATGCTCCAAGGGAATTAATCCCAGTCTATTCAGTCTCTCCCTATAGCTCAAGCCCTGCATCCTTGTAAATCTTTTCTGAACCCTTTCAAGTTTCACACCATCTTTCCTATAGCAGGGACACCAGAATTGCTCGCAGTATTCTAAAAGTGGCCTAACCAATGTCCTGTACAGCTGCAACATGACCTCCCAACTCCTATACTCAATGCGCTGACCAATAAAGGCAAGCGTACCAAATGCATCCTTCACTATCATATCTACCTGTGACCCCACTTTCAAAGAGCTATGATCACCCCAAGGTCTTTTTGTTGAGCAACATTCCCCAGGGCCTTACCATTAAGTATATAAGTCCTGCCCTGAATTTGCCTTTCCAAAATGCAGCACCTCACATTTATCTAGATTGAACTCCATCTGCCTCTTCTTGGCCCATTGGCCCATCTGATCAAGATCTCGTTATACTCTGAGGAAACCTTCTTCGCTGTCCACTACACCTCTAATTTTGGTGTCATCTGAAAAGCTGCTAGCCATACCTCTTGAGTTCACATCCAAATCATTTATATAAAGGACAAAAAACAGTGGAGCCAGCACCGATCCTTATGGCACACCGCTGGTCACAGGCCTCCCGTCTGAAAAGCAAACCTCCACCACCACCCTCTAAGACAATGAAATATTTTTGTCAATATAGTCATTGTAGCAACGTGTATGAGCCATGGAACATGTTAATGCACTTGTAACATGGGGCATGTGATGAGGTTGTCATATTGTTATAAAGCGAAGGTTGACCCCCCCCAACCCCGAGAAGTAAAACTGAAACACCCACAGAGGAGCACCTTGCCCTATAATGTGTAAAATGAATGTGAAAAGTGGTGTAACCTGCCTTTTGGCAACTACTAGTGGTTAAATAAAATAAATTCCTGACATAGAACATAGAACATAACAGCGCAGTACAGGCCCTTCGGCCCTCGATGTTGCGCTGACCTGTGAAACCAATCTGAAGCCCATCTAACCTACACTATTCCCTTATCATCTTACTTTATCACACTTACTTTATAATCAACAACTAACAATTTATTTATCTAACTCTAACAGTGAACAAATTAACGAAACTAATAACAAACCAAATAAACCCTTTCCATCTACTAACCATTCCTGAATAATGCAAGGTTCTAATGTTATGCTGTTCCATTAAATACGAATCCTACTTACATAAAACAAAACTATAATTTAGTCTCTCAAAATTACAGCCAGGTTGCGTGTCTTCCGGAATGCTCTGTGCCTTTTACATCAATTCTTCTGTCAGGAGTATTAACTAGTTATGCTGTGGGTACCGTTGGTATTTCAATGGGTGCTTTCTCTAAGACTTAGAGGAGTCTGAGAGTGCCAGCGATTCTCTCTTGAGAGCTGAGGGCTATTGATTCTGGCAGATGGCAGTTAGCTCTGTCGAGTTTTGATCAACTGCCTCCTTCTTTTATACCTTTGATGACAGGTCAATATTTCTTAAAATAGGATGTTGTCAAAATCATCCGATTTTAAATTTAATTGGTTTTTGATGTCTCAGTCCCTGGTTCAAATTGATTCACTAAATTCAAAACTTGTTGTCTCGGTAAAAGCTGCTGCTTGGCCTGCTAATGGTATGGCATTTTCATACAAATGTTTCAATTCAATGCTCTCCGTGTACTTACAAACTTTCAAGCTGCTGTTCACAGGCATCCTTTTAAAATCTCTAAGCGCAGAAGAGGCACATCATTTTTTAAAGGGACCACACCATTGCCTACACCCAACTAACATTTTATGAACAACAAATTCTAACTTCCTGCCTCCCAATCCACAAGTACTCTACCCAGCTTTACAACAATACGCCCAGCCTCTGGGCTCAAGTCCCGCTCAGGCCTTGATGCTTACAGAAGGTATGTCTATGACATGCCAAAGTATCACTTTGTAAACCTTTCCAAGCCAGTGGTAAGAAGGGAAGTGGAAAATGAAGAAACGCTTCCAAGAGATAGGAAATTATCATTTATCAATCAAGTCCATCCCATCTGGACCTCACTCAACCCCATGGCTGGGCTCAGAGAATCATCACGAGGTTTTTCTTGAACACATCTGGAATGCACTACCCATGTTGGTCAACTCCAACAAGAGTCAGACAACATGACGTTCAATGGCGTTCCAATCACCAAATCCCCCACTATCAACATCCTGGGGATTACCATTAACCAGAAACCAAACTGGACTCTCCACATAAACACAATGGCTTTAAGAGCAGGTCAGAGGCTAGGAAGCCCAGAGTGAGTAACTCACAAAGTCAGGAGTGTAATGAAATACTCCCCACTTGCCTGGATGAGAACAGCCCCAACAACACTCAAGAAGCTCAACACTACCCAGAACAAAGCAGCCCCCACATGACTGGCACCACATCCACAAGCATCCACTCCCTCCACCACCAACACTCATTAGCAGCAAGGTGTCCCATCTGCAAAGCATGTTACAGAAATTCATCACAGCTCAACAAATGGTACCATCTAAATTCGCAACCTCTAACCCCTCAGAGGACACTGTCATCAAAATGTTTCCCTCCAAACCACATTTCATTCTGACCAGAGTTTTCTTTCATTTATCTCTCTCCTTTGGAGTAGGTGTTCCCAGGATCAATGCAAAGAGGGAACATTGATTCTGACTTGGAAATATATTGCCGTTCCTTCACTGTCACTGGGTCAAAATCCTGGATTTCCTTCCCTAAGGGCATTGTGGATCAACCTACAGCAGGAGGACTGCAGCGGTTCAAGAAGGCAGCTCACCACCACCTTCTCAAGGGGCAACTAGGGATGGGCAAGAAATGCTGGCCAGCCAGCTACACTGACATCCTGTGAAAGGATGGGAAAGCATCGTACACTTTATCCGGTACAGACCAGACGGAATTAGGTGAAATGGTCCTCTCGTAACAACCTCCCGCCCCCACCAGTCCCAACCCCAAAACCCAACATCCTCAACCCCGCAAACCCAACATCCTCATCCCCCCAGAACCCAAAATCCTCACCCCCCCCAAACCCGACATCCTCACCCCACCAAACCCAACATCCTCACCCCCCCAAATCCAACACCCTCGCCCCCCAAAAACCCAAAATCCTCACCCCCCGCAAACCAGACATCCTCCCCCACCAAACCCAACATCTTCAACCCCCCAAACCCAACATCCTCACCCCGCCAAAACCCGACACCCCCACC